>WHPZ01560490.1:0-14246 GCA_016617965.1 Macrosiphum rosae
CTATATGTCAACGCAAGAAACATCCTCAACCAACCATCAACGATGGAGGAAGCTCTAGGAGAACACAACACGCACTTGATCCATACCTTCTTCAAATCCATCGGCAATGACACATACTTTTAATGTAAAGATAGAACTACACTGCTAAAAATATAATGTAAATATACAATATCACTGTAAAATCCATATAAACCACGTAACGTAAAATTAATTTAGAATTTAGTTATGTATCTGTATATTAACCACAATTGTAACGTAAAATTAATTTAGAATTTAGTTATTTATCTGTATATTCACTAATTAACGATAATGCAATCACAACCACAGGCTAATGACCTAGCTGTTGAAGCCTTTAATATCAATAAAAAAAAAAAAAATATCATTGTATAAGAAAAACGACTCTGAGCGAAAACGGTCAATCAGCCTATGATATTATTAAGAATATTTGATGATATTAAGGTGAATAAAGTAATTTATATATTACCTATTTACGTGGAATCTTGTTTTAAATTTTCAATCTTTGGCTATAAAATTTGAACATTAAATGCTTATAAAAAAAAAATTGTGACTATGGATAATTTATTTTCATCTGCCTTTGAAACAATATACTAGGAGTATTCTAATAAACTGTCAAGCTTTTTTAACCAACAAATACAATTTTATTGATATTTATAGAAAAAAAAACCTAAAAAAAATGGAAACTGAAATGTCCGTAAATAGCTCAAAATAAGTCAAAATATTTGAAAAATGTTATGGTGTATAGAAAATACTAATTTGAAAATGCTTTGAATTTTGGTAAAAATACTTTTAAAAAATATACAAAATACTTAAAAAAATTGTATTTAGAATACCATATAAATACTTCAAAAAGTATTCAAATACTTGTGTTCGAATACTTTATACAAGACTGCTAATAAGTAATATTACTCGCATAGGTTGTTTATCAGCAATCGTCCTGGTCGCGTCGCGCATCGTCCCGGTTTCGATGAAATTACGTATTAATATGCTATGGGGGTAACTATGTGACTTATACATTTTGAACGATGCACCTCTTATGGACTTGCAGACTTTATTTGAACCCTGAAATCCGCCATTAGTTTATAGTTATAATTCTAAATTAAAAATGAATAACTTAATAATTTCTGCTTAGAATACTTCTAAAATGTTAAAGAAAAGGCACATAATTTTTTTGTACTTAATTATGGTCAAATTGTTTAGTATGTCAAACTTTGTACATTGTCTTGTTGAAATAAATAATTGAGACCGGCTCTAGTACAATGGTACCTATAAGTGAAATAAGCATATCATGCTCAGCCCCCCCCCCCCCAGNTAATTTCACCAAATTTCCGCTTATGGCCGAGGTACTGGTAGTTTCAGGTTCACCGATAACGGCGGAAGCAAGCTGGAACAGCGCGATGGTCAACCGGGACGGAGCGGTTGTCTTTTGCAAAACCATTACAATTGCAAACTCGGTACATTTTTCTAATTTTCAAATTAAATGTAAAAATATAAGATATTGCGATTACAAGTTATACATTAACAACACTCAGTTATTAAGTTAAAATCAACAAAAATATTTATAATTAGATATTACTATATTAGGCATGGCTTGGTGTAGCGCGGTCCGTACATTCATCTGCGGAAACGCTCTGAGTGTACCTACTTACGTATTAGCCGGTGTTGCTATAGCTCACGGATTTTGACCACCCGGGATTTTTAGCAACAGCCAACAAATCCTTGCCCACACATACAAACGTGTTTTAACCAACCGTTTCTCCCCCTAAAAACAACCTACAAACAAAAAACAGCTAATGGTCATAGTTGACGGGCTTAAGTTCAAAAAAAAAAAAGTAAATTAGATAACTCTTTATTTTGTCTAATTAATTAATCAAAATCAATCACCTGGCCCTAGCCCCTAATGGCATCTCTCCAAGATTTTTAAAGGTATGTTCATTTTTACTTCACCAACTATTATAATCTATACTTATTTAACAAATCTTTAACAACAAGTATTTTTCCTGACAAATAGAAATTTTCATTTATAACACCAATTTTTCAAAAAGGTAATAAATAATTTGTTTCCGATTATTGACCTATTTCGAAGATATAAATTATCCCAAAGATATTTTCTAAATTACTTAATAATCAAACTGTTCCATTATATCAACACATTTTTTCAAATGAACAACGTGGTTTTCGTTCAGGGCATTCAACGACAGCTAACTTAATTATACTTAAACAACTAACTATGAATTTCTTCAATAAACAATTCAATTTGAAGTTGTCTATACAGACTTTGAAAAAGCTTTCGATAGAGTTAATCATTATCTTTTAATAACTAAGCTAAAAGTTTATGGGTTTTATGATGCATGTCTTTCATGGATTCACTCCTTCTTAACCAACCGGATCCAACCCATAAAATATAAAAATATTTTTGGACAAATTACCTAATGTTTTATATCCATAAAATTGTCTCTTACTTGCGGATGACACCAAAATATACAAGGTAGTTGAATGTCTTGATGGTGCATTGAAACTTCAATGTGACTTAAACAGCCCTTATCAATGGTGTAATGAAAATTATATGCCTTTGAATAGATAAATGTACTATTATTTAATTTTATTAATAAAAAAATACGTTATTTTTTGATTAGGTACACTGTAAATAACTTAAATTCGAGACGAATAGTAAAATTAAAGATCTTGGCGTTTTCTTCGGCTCAAAACTTTCCTTCAATTTTAGATTTTCTTGAAATTCTTGAGCTCTAAAATTTTAGAGTTACTTAACCAATCTAATTCCAAAAAAAATGCATTATTTTATCTCTCCTCTACTTCCACAAACTATATGCTGTATACCTACATACTCGGATACTCCTGAAAATATGCTTATGTCTGAAGGCAATTCAAATACAAATTTAGATGTATTTAATAGTACCTAAGTACATTATTCAATTTATCAAATATTTGATTTAACTTTTGTTTTTATTTTATTTGATTTAGTATTCAATCATATTATTTTCTCTTACTTTCTCTTATAGCTACCTATATTTATCACCCTATTGTTCCGTATATAAATATATCTTAATAGTTTTACAGTCAAGTTGATAATAATTTATAACCTTAAATAATTAACAAACGATATAAATAACTCAATCAACTTTATTCAACAATATTTTTGTTAACAATTAAAATACCTAAACATACAATAACACAGTATATTATAAAATATACCTAATACTTCATATTAAATGAATGAGCTTTAAAATTACGTACATTTAAATTAATCATGTTTAAGGTTGCATATTGCATAAGATATTTAAAAGTCTTTAAAATTGAATTAGCATTTAAGATATTCTAGACGTTAAGTTAATATAACACAAAAAATAATAGCTAAGAGGAAATGTATAGTTGGTATTTAGTATATTAAGATAATTTCAAAAAGGTAATAGAAAAAAATCTTGTAGTTGTTTTGATTATAATATTATCCTCTCACGTGTATTCCTATATTAGTATAATAGAATAATAATATTAAAATGTATTACGCAGCTAAATTGATGTCTATTTTACAAGCTTTATAACCCCGTTAACTATATTTTGCTCTAGCAAAATAAAGTAACGATGGTAAAAAAAGAAGCAATATCCAACTAGATTTTTATTTATTTGACTAGATTTATTGAAATTTAAGACCTATAGAGGCATGTAAGACGTAATAACATCAACATTTACAACTGTTCCTCGATCTTTATGAGCTCTTTTATACCATCATTCATTTCCTTAACCGCTTGATATTCAGTCAAACCCATTCTCCTCTTGTTTGAAATATCATAGATTCCACCTTCTGCATCTGTATGTTCTCCACGAGTACCTCTAACCTAAAGATAAAATGTCGTTTGAATATTATTTTGAATGCACAATTATTTATCTTATAGATTTAAATATTTTATTAATATTGTTAAAAATAATCAATACAATTGTTCATAACCAGGTAATTAGTATATATAATATTAAAATCAATACATTTGTATTTATGCTCCAATACCTAATATATTTTACAATTATTAGTAATACAGTAGGTTGAATTAATTGTTTCTGATAAAGTATTGCATTTGCCATTTAATATATTATTAGTAGTTATTATAATATTGAATGTATGTCATAAATCACTGTTGTAACTTTTGAGTCAATACGGTTAACTATGGTGTGAATAAGTTCGTAGAATAAATATGCAATGGCAAATACAGCTTAAAATATACCAATTGAAATATTTTTAAAAATATTATAAAATCGTTTAAAAATATGATTACTTGTAAATTATATTTTCCAGCAATTTCTTCCAATTTAGCTTTGTCCTCAGCTAATTTAGGTAGCTGAATATGAACTGATGCACGGATAGTTGTCCCCAAGTTTGTTGGACAAAATGTTAAAAATCCCAAACGGTTGTGATGTGAAAATGGAAGTCGTTTTTCCACATCGTTTACCGCTGTTACGAGCCTTGTATACACCTATCAACAATAATTGTCACGTTTAATAACTACATAGGTAGTTATTTATTTTAATGAATTATAACCTCTCCCAAGTTTCCTCCTTGTTGCATCGATATGAGCCTTAAATGATCTTCCTCATTACACCAAACCAGGAATGTTTTGTTCTCATTATGGAATATACCACGGCCAGTCGGCCAGAATCGCGAAGCGTTAGCAGCCTATTTATAAAATCAATAATATTATATTAATGAAATATAATTTAATAGTTGACCCTACCTAACATTACTGATTTTAAATTGCATGAATACTAGAATAAATTTTGTGTAATTATACAACGGTACATAATTCTTAGGATTTCTCGGTATATTAAAATGTATATACCTACCTAATATTATCATCCAGTATAGTAAAATGGTTTATAATTTAAAACAAAAATATTGGGGTTAGAAATAGTGTAATGTACCTACCAACTTTCCATTATTAATATTATAATTTATGTTTAGGTTTTGTTGACCAAAATATTATCTACCTAAAATATTATACCTCAACCCCTCTTTCTAGTTCCTATAAGGACAGAGCATATAGATCATATTTTCGTACATAATAAAGATTATCGCATGGTGAATCTCAATATGAACCAATATTTGTCTAATCTGAATGATTATTTCTTTACATTAGTAAATAACTTAAATGTGTAAATGGTATTATAATAAATACAGGAATACATTGAGTTTTACAATCACACATTCCGATGTGTTTCTGATTTCCGAGATTTTTCTTTTATATTATATTATGTTTAACATCATTCACAGTTAGTTAAGATATACAATAACCGTAAATTGTATTTAATTGTGTTTAAAACCATTCCTCATATTAATAAACATAAACGTTTAGGTATTTCAGTGTTTGGTCTTATTGTTATTATTAATAACTTATAACCGACGAGGTTTACTAATGGACGTATTAAAGGAGTTAAATATAGGCAACCTTATATGCACGTTTATATAACCGTACAACTAGTATAATATTATAATATTCATAAACAGATAAACATTTACATTTAATAACTAGTAATAACTAATAATATTTAATGTTTTTAAATTTTAAATATCTATTTTTTTTAAATAACTATAACAATTATTAATATAAGTTAATTACATCCAATAGTGAACACTAACATTCTAACAAAATATTTTTCACAAAAATTAAACAATAGACATTTGTAGGTAGTTTATTTAAAATTTTAATTAGTAGTTGGAATATTTGTAATACATCTATAATAAACAAATCCGTTATTCTAAATTATCAAAAATTAAGTTATTTCATTGTTTATTATTAACATCGATGTCTATAATATGACGTACTTACATAAATTATAAATTTTATATCGATTATCGATTACGATAGCTGTGCTAGGTAATTGGGCGAATGTATTTATACCTCTGCACAGTCTGTAATGACAATAATAAACTGCGATAAATGTAAAATGCGATCAGATTTGTAAACTTGTTGTACATTATAAAGCATGAATCGAAACCAGTAATAACCAACAAAAATATGTAATTTTTGAAAACCAATTTATTTCTAAATTTTAACCAAAAATGTTCATTTTATATCATTTTTTTTTTTACAAAATTTGAGTCTTATAAACGAAGTGATGAGTTTTATAACCGATTTTCTTATAATGTATTTGGATATATGATGGATGTCTTATAAATACCTTCAAATTGTACGTACCTATACCTTAATAAACAATCATTAGTTCATATCATACCCTAACTATATTTTCCTATGTACCCAAAGGCTAAAAGTGCTAACTAAGTATCTGCATCAGACTGAATGTGAGTACCTAATTAATAGCACGAACCTGTAAAAATCGGTCACCTTCCTTAAATAGAAAATGGTCATCGATCAAGTTCTGCTGTACATCTTTAGACATGCCAGTTAAGGGATAAAACTCTCCTTTCAATTCGCCGCATAGTCCTGTGAGTGTGCTAGAAACCTGATTCTCTATCTCCTTGTACTGCTGCTCGGTCAACAACGGATTGAATGGATAGCCTTCCAGCGAACGGCCACAACGTACCCTCGTAGAAATTATGTACTTGCACTGTCAATAAAACGTGAAAGTTTTAAATTTTTACTTTAAGTTTGTCGACGAATAAATATTACTTCTGGATCCAGGTCACCAAGAGTGTTCACATCACCCCAATTTTTTGCTGGATGTTTGTCCGTGGACTTGAAGCCTTTATGATAGTCCTCAATGATGGGATCGAATATTGGCGCAAACACTGTGTATGCGTCAGCGTCGGGAGCATAAATACCAACTCCCGAATCATGGTTTTCAAATCCTTAAATATATATATATATGTGCTTATAAATGTATAATCAAGTAAATAAATAATAATAATTAATTTAGGTACTTTAAAAGACTGGAAAATAATATGTAAGTCTTAAAATAAAAACGGTCTCATTTTTATCTAATTTTTTTTCTTAAATGTTTTTTATGTGCTGTAATACTCTGCAGTATCATAATATTTATGATGGTTATGTACCATAAATTATTATGCATAAATCATTATGAATTTATCATTGTTGTTAATCATTTATTAATTATCTTATTTGTAGCAACTATTTACCCTATTATTTTCTTATATACATTGAATATTTCAAATTGATATTTATTATTTTTTCGTTAAATTAATTTCCGAATAAATAAATAATTAATAAAATAAAAAAAACATGCGCCACATAGTAATTTTAAAATTGGAGTATTCATTGTTTGATGAATTTTACACAATAGAAAAATGTGAGAAAGGCTATATTAAGTTTGTAGAACACGATAAATTCAAATCATCAATCAGAACCTACAATTAAAATGAGATTCATATCATATCCGAAATGTTAGGGGTGCTACTGGTGACTTGCTTGTGTGAAAGCATAATATATTATTGAACACCTATACTATAACATTGGATTCAAAACGCATCAACAGCGATGACATTTTAGGTAGGTACGTGATAATAATAACTATTAATTAATAATATAGTTGTCAGTTTGTCACACAAACACTCTGCGTAATGTGAGTGTAAGGCATAAAATCACATATATACAACCCTCCTAATATTTTACCCTTAGATTTTATAATATTGTACTATATAACATATTCCCTTTAGCTGCTTAAAAATAATTATAATAATACATATTATTTTATTATAGCTATATCGGTACCTTATTCTTAGAACTGTTTCAGCAGTAGGTATACCCACTATATAGTTCAAAAAAGGAATAAAATGAAAACAAATTATACAAAGAAACTGAAAATATACTTTGATACACTTTTTGTATTTTGTCTACTGACTACTTTAGGTACTGTTATATGCCTTCGTTTTCCCGCTTTGAATTTTTAACTCATTTAAAAAATAAGGGTTTATTTAAACTAATTTAATATACCTAACCAATATTCATCTCTCTTTAAATTGTATTAATTCTTTTAAATTATTGTAATCTTAATCTAAAACCTATAAGAATTGGAAATTTATATGTTTAATGCATATCCGTTAATGCTGACCTTGAAGATTAATGCAGGTAAGTAATGCAGTGGGTGGGAGGAGGTTTTGGGTAGCAGTGATGCTGGGTACAGAATCCGGGATATTGATCCTGGGGCGTCAAGCAGTCTAGCTCGAATTCCCAGTGACCTACATTTGAACGCGCGACATCCCCGACAACAAAAAAAATGTGTATACGTGCCCGGAGAGCGCCGACAATGGAAACGTTGTTATGCGATTTATTTACTTGTGTCATTAATCATTGGTGGAAAATAATATTATTTTTTAATTTTTTTTTAATTTTCCTTAGTGACAGGGGCGTTGCCAAAACGGTGTCTAACGGATACATGATTGACAGCAAATGTTCTAAATATAATCGAAAGACTGAAATGCGTCAAACACAAAAAAAATTATTTTACCATTATACAGACTATTATACTTACTCCAATTTGTAAAAACAAAAGTAATTAAAAATTATAACCTGTAAATATTTCTTATATAATAAAAAACTGTAGACTATTGTACCTATAATTTGTGAACTAAACTACATTTGTATACTTACTTTATTATTTTTATAGTTATTCAACTTAAATTAATAATTAATAACTATTATAGGTAACTATTTTGTGTACAATCACAATTTTTTTTATTTATTTTAAAATCTTCCCACTACACTTTGATTGTTGTACAATTTAATTGAAAAATATATTAATGTGTTTATTAGAAAAATAGAATTTTCGATATGTTTAAAGATCATACAATACGTCAATATACGTATAGTACATTTAACAAAGATAAAAGCGTCATGAAAATTATAGTATGGAATGTAGAAACCATATTTTTTTACTAAAGTATTAAAAACATAAAATGTTACTATATTATTTGAAGGGTTGCCTATTGAATACAATAAAATAACTATAGTTAACACATAATTCTTCATTGCAAATAAATGTAATAGTTGAAAGAAATGCTATGCGATTATATTATATGTTTCAATAAATAATGTTATTTAAAACATTTCTATTATACATTATATCATATACAATTCTAAACAATTTTTAAAACAAATTAGTTATGAATTATTATAAAACCAAAAAATACTTTTTAAAATTTTGTTTTGAATTCTTCTTTATTGATTACGCAGAAAGCATATATATTAACCGTGGTGAAATATTTATTTCAGTTTAAACTATAGTAATGAAGAATATTGAGTCTTAAACGTTGTTTAAAATTATTGTAATTTTATAAAATTAAAGTTGTTCATGCCATATAGTTACTATAGGTACAGGTTAAACTATTTATTATAGACTATTATTTGTGTAGATATTCATCATAACTACGATCATTCTGTATTTGCAAAATATATCTAACTTATGATTTTTGTACATTTAAATTTCTATACCTATTGTAACTTCAATAGGTACGTATGATACGTGATCAATACGTATGATTATTATTAAATACTTAACATATAGTTATAAAATTTTGTTATTTTATACTATCACGTTATTACACCTACGATTTCATAATTAAAATGATAAAATAATATTATGTTTTATGTATTACTTTGAACGTAGTCTTACCAGATTGCACACAGTCCAAAAGTGTGGATCCAAATTTGGTCTTTTTGTTCTTTAAGTCATCTAGTACCTCTTTTGTCAGATATTTCTTTAGCAAAGATTTGCTGTCAGAGCAGTTTAATGAACACCAACCATCTTCCAATTTGGCTAATACTGCGGGATCCATGTTGACGTATAAAGATAAAAATCTAAATTTTTGATAAATTTAAAATAGCAGCTCCTGAATTATATATATTAAATTTTACAAACGATTTAAATTTTTAACAAATATTTATGGACTACGATTAAATATCTTTGTACATGTCATCAAACTAACCTTTTAAGAAATTTAAATTTAAAATAATATATTAATTTCCTAAAAATATAATAACATTTTACAAGTCAGAACAGAATAATTATTTTTTATTTTTTCATGTTTGTAACACACAAATTATTTATCAAAAAGTCCTGACTCGTATTATTTTCAAATACAATTTCGTCTAAATAAATATGAATTACCGATATTGTGTTATTAAAATATAGGTATCTTTATAAAATACAAAAGTTTTTGTAAACCTAGTAAAAGTATTGAAATATTGCTTTTAAATCACACAACCATCGTGATCCTCAGCTCAATGTACCTACATAAAGTTGTTAATTATTTGTATAAGTTTTATTTGTATTCCTAAAATTTTAATAATTCCAAATCAAAATAACTATCAATAAAAATATTTTACCATACAAATTATTTTGGATTTATTTTTAAATATTAGATTAATTATATTTATTTTAATATATATTTATATTTATTATTTATCCACATGATCATTTGCAGATTATTAAACTCAATGACTTATTTATAATACTATATGCACTATATGCACGTTCCTAATGCAGCGGCAAATTGTAAGGGGAGGCAAATTTATTAAGGTTACACTTATACGGTTTTTCGTTAATGTAAAATATGTTATGTAGGTATACTGCTATAATAGTATAATAGCCAATAGGCTAAATGACAATTTAGTTAGTGCAGTATATTATATTATTATTTTAGTTATTTAGGGCGACAATTTTCCGCTACAGGCCTACGCGCGGGTAACATGTAAATGCGCCCCTGATTTAAATTAGCTAGGTATTAAAACTTACTTATTCAAAAAAATTTATTTCTTCGTACTGTTTGTTTTACTAAAATAGGTATGGTAATAAATCCTTAATGTTTATCTTCATCCCAAATAAAAATGGAAAATTAAAATCACTATGGTAATTATAATTATTAAGGGACAGTTAAATAAAAAATAAATATCGTATTATATACTATAGTGCACATGGTCATTGTATATATTTTCAATGGAGTTTATATAATAATGCAATATTGTTAGGCAATTGAAACAATGAAAAGTTTTCGACTATTTTGGTATTTTTTTTGAGAAGTATAAGTTATAAATTAATATAGTCATAATTTACTGTAAATTATAATATTAGAATTATATCCCTATAAAATATTATTACAATTTATCCGAAATGGATTAAATTGAATTTAAAAACATTTACATTTATAATAACTCTAATTTAAAATAATTTGAATTAAATTCCTTTAAATACTTCACAGAGTTATTCAAAGAAAAATTCAACGTATTTAACTACAACATTAATTTTGGACAAAATTAAACTGTCCGCTATATTAATCATCCAAATTTAATTAATTTATGAGTGAAATATACTAAATAGTATTAAAATCAAAATAAATAGTTAATAACTACAATGTTTTATTGAATATTTTACTTACGCTTTCTTTAGATTTTTAAATATAGTAGCAAATTCGTATCACTCGCTCAGGTGAAGTGTACCGTAAGCAATATATTTTGATATTGGGGAGCTTTATCGCAGCCAACAAACCTGCGGCCTTTAGTTTCCTCCCGACGAAGTCTGGCAAAGCCATGCGCTTTACGCAGCGCTCACGTCAGGCGTAGAGTATCAATATGAAATTTTGTTTTATTATTATGATAGAATAAATTACTACGATAGTATTATATAGTATATTATATTATTATAGTATTATTATTATTACCTATAGTATTATTCATTTTTAAAAAATATAATATGTTTTAAATAGCTACATTTATGATTACATTTTTAATACTGCAAACAATTAGGTACAGTATTCAATTAATGTTGTTTTTATACTGGAAATTTAATTTCGATTATCTTACTCCTGTCAAAAATGATGAATCTATTTTCCTGTAGGTAGTTGAATTTATTTTATTTGGTGTATGAAGTAAATAATATACAACATGAGTAAACTGTAGTTTTATTATTAACTAGTTGTATTGCCCGACTTCACACGGGTTAAGAATTTAAGATTAATCGATCTTTCTATCGTTTTCCGTTTTACTTGTTAAAATATATTTATATATGTTTAATACACACACAATTACTACAATGATCAGTTTTATAATTGTCTACTCCTCAGTTCCACCGTTATGGACATATTTTTGTTCTTAAAAATTAAACATGTTTTTAATATTTTCTACATTTTCCTACAAAATAACTTGCACATTTTCAAGATTTTGAATTCTGATGAATTTTGTAAAAATTTGAACTTTGAATACTTGTAAAAAAAATCGTGCCTATAGCGGCATAGCCTATATATCTTTATTATATCTCAACTACTATTATAACAATTTATGAGGAACCTATTGTATTACATTATCATGCCTATATAAATAACTAAAAAAGAATAAAAATTTTATGGAGTAGGTACAGAAAATTCCAATATAAACATTCGGTGAAAATTTCATTTATCCACATTTATTTTTTTTTGAGTTAGGTAGGTACATCAAAAAACAAAAGATTTTTTCGAAAACTAGGTAGTTTTGTGTAAAATATTCAGATTTTAATTATTTTTGGTTTTATCTGAGTTTTGAAAACTACTGGGAATTTTTTGCTTTTAATCCCCCAAAATACCAACTAAATTCACTTGCCTATCAGAAAAGATCCTGAAGAAGAGAATCGAATCATTTTATTGCTCCAAAAGGTGATGATGGGCGCAAAAAAAAAACATCATTGTAAAATTAATACTAAATAAAAGTATTATTATCAAGGAGTATAATTTATATAAGTTTTGTAATAAATAATTGAATATAATTCTCAAACGTTTATATTTTATAATGTACATGTAAATTATAAATGAAATTCTTCAAGAACTATTTAAAGAACAAAACTTAATAAGGTAAAATAACAATATTCAAAATTTAGTTGCTGGTTTTTTCAATGGACATATTGATATTCTTGATAATCAAATTGCTCCATATACGAAATAAACGTCGAACGTCAAGTTTTTTCAAGTACCAAGAAGAATAATTATTGTATGTGTAAGTAGGTATTTTGATTTTATCCCGATTTCCCAGTGACTGCAAATGTAACTTTAGTACGTCCAAATGAGTAGAAGTATCCAGTTTGATTTGTCCCAAAATACATTGTATTTTTAGTATCTGTAAAATACACGTCATAATTAAGAAAGTTACTCTTACATGATTTATAATAAGTTTTATCATTTATATTACTTCTTGTATTGCTCTTTGGTCATTTTGCAAACTTCTATTTAATAGTTTTTTTATTACCTCGACTGTTTCAGTTGTTTGTCTAGCAACCTTTTTCATGATACAAATGTATTGTTGATTATATATTAATTATTAATATATACATTATACATCATAGATCATATTATAAAGTATAAACTATAATTGATGAGTCTATGGTATAAATATCTTATATTCCATTGACACGAAAATCAGGGACACTTATCATCTTTGTAATTTTAATAATAAAAAAAGAGCAATATGAATTTTAAATTCAATTTTTTACAATAATAATAAGTAGTTATAAATAAGGGTTATCTTAATGTCAAAAATAAATCATTTAGTTAAGTAATTATTATACGTGGACGATCTCCTAATTATAGGTATTTAGTAGTTCCCTTACGTTGTCACGTTAATTATTCACAGCATCATCATCGTGATCCACAACTACAGTCTACAATATTAAAGTATGATAGGTAGCTGTAAATCACAATATGAAATATTATGAATCGACTTTGTTGACCACACTTGTCACTTAACAATTAATAGTGGATTGTAATGTAATAGAACGGAATATTAGTCAAAAGTAAATAAACGAACACAAACGCGCTGAATATTAGTGTTGAATTATATTATATAGTGTAACCATGTAGGGTGTAGATACTAGGTTATAAGCAGCTGGTACACTATTTTATTATAATTTATCTATTTAACATTGCATTTTTAATTGATATAATCTGTTGATATACCTAAAGTTAAAACTTTATTGTGCATACTCATAATCAGTATTAAAAGTTTATTTTATACTATAATATGCACCTATAGTTTGCATTTTTCTGCACTAATTTATTTATTTATTTATTTATTTATTTATCGACGTCTCAGGGGCATTAGTTTAGTACAGATTATAATAATAGAAATTATATAATATTACAAGGTAAGAAAAAAGTACATTGGTGCACGAATAAAGAAAATATTAACGAGTACAATTTTTTAGTTTTAGAATTAATGATGGCAAAGAATCGTTAAAAATATCAATATTTGACATATTATTAATAGATCGACAAGCACGATCAAGAG
>WHPZ01560501.1:0-10182 GCA_016617965.1 Macrosiphum rosae
CGTAGTTGATTGTTTTGAAAGACTCCTCCGGACAAAATTTTATATGGATAACGAAGACCTGATGTCAGATTTGGTAGATTATTTTGAGTCCACGTGGATTGGAAAGCCCCGACGAACCGGCCTTGGAAGAATGCTTCCTAAATTTAAGCTGAGCCTCTGGAATTGTTACGAGGCATCGTTGAATGATCTACCCAAAACTAACAACGCCGTTGAAGGCTGGCATCGAGGATTCAGCTCTCTTTTAGGAGCAAATCATCCATCTATTTGGAAATTCATTGAGGGTCTGCAAAATCAGCAGAGCCTAAATGAATTCCAAATCAACCAGCACATTCGTTTTGTAAAAAAACATACCATCGGCGTATTTACTATCGGCGTAGATACTCGTCGGCGTAAAGACATGGAACCAAAATCAAATCACCCCAGCGGCCCAGCTCCAACCATTATTTTTCTTCGATGATGAAGGTTGTACAAATTTTGACAATAATTGTCATACAAATTATACAGGTTATATACAGGTACCTGTACTAAAATATATTGGTGAAGTAAATATTCGAAAACTCCAAATGGGTGGGTGATCAGGGGCTTATAAAAGAATGGATGTGGCCATGTAGGATTTAGATCCCCCCTTAGCCTTTTTTTAAATTTTATAAAATAGTGTTCTTAGTGTTAGCGCTTTACAATAAAACATCAAAAAAAAATGTAATAAGTTGTGTGCTATAATTGTTTAATTTAGAGGCGTCATTTAATTTTTTTGAAAGGTATGCCAAAACAATTTTCAGCAGACCAATATAATATATTGTAATATAATAATTATTACAAACAATAAATAATATAAATATTAGTTTTTTTTTTTCAATTTGAATTTAAAATATGATTTACAATTAGAATTTGAACATAATTTTCTTTTTTTTCGATTTAAAATATAGATTTTACATTTATTGATTTCAATTTTGATTTTTAACTACGAGAACACTGCATTATTCGCTTGGCTGTTTAACAGGCCAAAGATAACGAAATAGGTATTAGTTATTTATTATTACTTTCATAATATGAATATTGAATAACATTCTATACTTTTCAGCTATTGTTGGATTTTTAATTTAATTTTTTTTTTGAGATTCTGAGCGGAGCGATAATATATTGATTTTACAATGGATATGTGTGTATTTTTTTGTGTCTGTAGTAGTACTTTAAAATAATGCTTAGGTTTTCAACTTCAGTATCCTCTTCGATGGGACATTGAATCTAGTTTAAATTCCCAGTAGTTTTCAAAAGTGCCCGAAAATTAAGGAAAAACGAGAATTTTTACTCAAAATCGTTTTGGTTTTTGGCGTAGCTCTAAAACAAATGACCGTAAATACATGACATTTTCACTGAATGTTAATATTAGCATTTATCAAATTTAAAAATGATTTTGTAGTTAAACATTTATAAAATGTTCAACTTTTATAGCTCATGATTGAAAATTTAAAACAAGGTTTCACGTAAATAGGTAAATAAATTACTTTATTCTCAATAATATCAATCATCATCAAATATACTTACTAGTATATTATAGGCGGACTTCTCTCAGAATCGTTTTTCGTATACAATGATAATATAAGATATTATATCATTGAATTTAAATTTAACATTATCCATTACAGTGACACACTTATGTAGTATCCTACTGTACAGAACTGCAGAGCTACACCTTTTTTAATTTTAAATCGATTTGTATATTATAAAAGACATAAAATAAAACGATTATTATTTTGGTATAAATTGTCAATTTAAATTTTTTTAAATTTCATTATTATCATAAAAAAAATATTTTTTATTTCTTAGATAATTTTTAACAATATTTATGGGTATTTAAAATCGATTTAAATCCTTGAGCATAGAATTAAAACATTTTACTCATCAATTTCAGTGACCTATTCAATAAAATATAGACAAAACCTACTATAGAGTATAGAGTCGAAGCTAGTTCCCTACTTCCCTAGTTTCATATTGAAAGTTTAAATAATTCAACAGTTACTACCTAATTTATTATTTAACGAGATTTTACCATCGTATATTTTGTGTACTAATAGTAGATACTCCTCATCTGCTGTAGTCAACTTAAGTTTAAAATATATATCATTAGGATGACACTTTAAACTTTTTGGTATCACCTATATTTTCCAGTTACCACATTATTTCAAACATTTAAATAGTCTATGTCTTTGAATTATAAAAATTATTTATAATATTTTCAATCTGCTTCAACTTTAATATATATTGTATAAACAATAGTTCTTTCCGATTTCTCACACACTATTTGGTCTCTGTGATTACTTTTTATGCTTGGTTATTATTTATGGATTTTATAACAATATTTACTAAATAGTAGTATATGGTACATAATATACTGTTAAGTCAAGATCATAGCTAGCCGTATATCACTAAACTTGACTTAACAATTTATTTATAATTTATATTATTTAATTGCCGTCTCCAATAATATAGTCTTTAAGAGTAAACTATATCATATTTAGCCCAAATTGTAGACACTTCGAACTCTGAATTTTCATACACATTAAATCATTCAAAACTAATCATATTTATAAAGCTATAGGTACTATGTCTTTAATGTTATATAATTTTTTTCTTTTAAAGCGTTGAGAAGAAAATTTTAATTACTTTTTATTAAATTTTAGGTAATATAAATATATCTTTTTTTGTAATTCACATTTCTTTCATTCGAAAAACTGGGCATGATTATAACAATATTAAACTAAGAACGATGATTAAGAAAAGCCATTAAGGCAAAAACTAATTAAATCTTACGTCCCAGACAGAATAAATATAAAGCCTACACCTACCTTAATAGTATTATATCCGTTATTTTATACAGTGAGGAAAATCGATGAGTGCTGAGTCTATTTATCACCAATAACATTGTTAATTCTCGTTTTATTCACGGTATATAATGTGTGTTTGTATACCTATAGGCATATTATAATCAATGTATACAAAATAATTCCATTCTCTAGTCGAGTATTAAAACTTGTTAAATTATCACTTAACAGTTTTTATATATTATAGTATATTAATCCTCGGTAATTTATAATTTGTTAGAAGTACCTAACACTAACTATTATTTATATAATTGTTTAAAAAATATTTTTCATATTCTAAATTCTAAATTTAATTTAATGTGTTTTGAACTAATGAGTAGACATAATGTAAAGTATGAAAACTAAATTTGTACTAGAGATTCCTTATTGTTTTTATTTTGTATGTAAGCATATTATTTAGGAGATGAACTAAATCCTTTTCAAGCTGTATAAATGTTTCTAAAAATAACTAGTTTTTCTTTTTCGTTTAAGCAAATTTAAAATTATAAAATATGTTTCGTGACCCTTAATATGCCTAGGTATTTTATACAACATAGTATATATATTATATCAACATCATATTACCCTTTTTTATACATAATATATATTTTAATATAACAGTATTCTACAAACTAGTAATGATTTTCTAATATGATGCTGAATAATATAACTGCATTGCATTCTAGATAGGCAGTAGGTACTTCCAATTTTAAAGTTAATTAATATTTCGGAATACCATTACAATTTTACTCCCTTATAACTTATAAGATACATTACATTTTTGAAAATATAGATGATTTCAAAAATCCTTCTTATAAATTAACCTAACCTTCCAACAAAAAAGTAAAAATATTCTAAAATTAATAGGTATAATATATCACTATACATAGGTACCTTACTTACATAAACAAAAATATAATAATGCATTTGATTTTAAGACATAAACTGCTCTTTATTAATTAATAAAAAAACCTTTTTTTACTTAATATATATATATCACTATTAATCAAAATATTTTAATTTTTCAAATAATTTAAAAAAAATTTAAAAAATTTCTACCAGTATACTGATAACACAGACTGTTACTTAGGAGAAAACCACATTAATTATAAAATAATAAATGTTTGGTGTAGATTTTATATCTAAACATGACTCATAAAGTCAGCTCCCTAATGGCCTAATTTACCGCATAATGGTAAATAACGCCTAATGAACGGAGACATTATAATATATAACCAGTGAATTTTGCAATATAACACAACCGTTCACATGGCGCACCAATATTTTATGTACTATATTGAAAGTCCTTCTTTCTCTGAAATATGTCAGAAGGAATAATTATTATAAAGGGTCAGTTCCAGTTTATTCTTTGACGGATAATGTACATTATTATTAAATGTTTGTCCTTATGACATATGCAATTAATTTACAATTTACCGTGTATTGTATGTTATATTATTACCTATTCAAATAAATGCTGTTATTCGTGTCGCTCCGATGATGATAGTAGGTATTATATAATATGTAGGTATATTATACACCATAATTATTAAACCTATTGTGTGTCTAAAAAAAATAAAACTTTGTGTTTTTAAATGAAGGAAATTTTAATTGTAAAATGCATGCGTCCGGACAGTTATTTGATAGTATTGTTCTTTATTATTGATTGAACACAGCTGCTATGTAAGACACTAAAATAAGGATTCAACTTCAAAGATAATAGCCTTTATATGTATACATTTCAATTTAATTTTGTTACTATATTCACACACACACGCACAAAAAAGTGTATTTCCTAATGTTCCTACACAAATAAACCAGACAAGGACTATAGAGTACCCACTTGTCCTACACATGATAATTACTAAATATAATTGATGTTTAAATTGTCGAAAAGGAAGAAAAAAAACCAAATGTTGTTAACACAGTGACGAGTACTTCACACATATTATAGTAATCATGAATGAAGCCACCGCTACATCTCCTACTCATGATCCGGTCGTAAAGTCGAGATTCGCGTGGGCAGTATACAAAATATTAAACATATTATACCTATTTAAAACGAGTATATGAAATGTTCTAATATTAACTGATTGATAATCTTCGAAATGATGTTATAATAATGTGTAAAGGATTCTCATTTAAAAATATTATTGTAATCAACCGTGTTTCAAAATATAATACAAAATAGTTATAGGTAAATAGATACTTTCCTAATACAACCAAAACTCGAATATATAAAGTGTACTCGTGTATCTACATAAATTGATTTATGATGTTGCCAAAACCAAAATTTACTATAATGTGGTTATTTCTCTTCAATCGGATTTATATAATACCTACGTATCTACGTTTTAAATGGACATAATATTTTATATGTTATAAGTTATAACTATACGAAATACGCGGTCCAGAAAATATGACATTATTACAATAATATGCCTAATGTACCTATTATTCTATTAAATTTATTATTTATTGGTGTATTAATAACACTAATAACAAAGAGTAATTAGTATTCAAAATATTTTAGATGTTATAGTGTTGTAAATATGATCGTAAATATTAATGTTTTTAATTAAACCTAACATTATACCTAAATAACACTAATTATGCCGATTTATTACCAATTTATTTTTATAAACATTTACAAAAGATCCAATATTAAATTTAATATAATTTTTGTCATTCTGAAATTTTGATCATGGCCTTTATTTTAGATTTCAACAAATATTAAAACAATATTACAAACCTATACTAAAATAAAAATTGACTTCAATTACAAATTATTAATTTAGTATAATTTTCTACATAGGTAAGTCGTGAGTAAAATTATTTGTATCTATAATATTATGTAACATTGTAACCTATTAGGTACATGTATTGAATTATGATTTTATAATTTTTTTAAATTACATTTTATATTATCTTATTATTCTTATAATCCGTTTTTCGAATGGATGGTATACCATCTCTTTAAATGTATTATAATAATAATATTTTCAGGTCTCTGTGTTATCCTGTTCATAATTTTTATATTTCTTTCAATAAAATGTTAAACTTTTGATTTAAAGTGGTAATATTGATACAAAATTGAATGATTAATTTCTGATGTAAAACATCTTTTGAGTTTTAAATAACTGGATTTTTGATACCCAAAGTTCAAATTTTGTTCAATTTTCAGTGTACATACGTGTTACATGAAATATTATGTTTTTAGACGGTCCAGAAAATTGTTTATAATAAATACGAATTGAAAAAAGCACAGGTACTACCATATAGTTTTCTTCATTCAGAATTTAAAATTCCAAATACCTGTATAGGTAGTTATATAATTTATGAAAATAATATTTAAATATGTGTTACCTAAACTATATTCGAATATTATCAAATATATAAATTAATATTTGAGTTTTCCTAATTAGGGTCATATCGTAAAATTAATGTATTCTCTTGTATAGCTCTCTTATCAATTTTATACCTACGTGTCAAGGACCAATATAAACATTAAGATATAATAAATTATATTATTTTTATTAACTTTTTGAAATATTTTTATAGACATAATACCACCAATTTTACATGCGTAAATTGGTGTATACCTATAGGTACTATATATTATTATATAAATTATATATATTATTTTCTTTGATGTAATCTTGTATCTAACAAACGCCAATGGCCGCGTCAACCTTTTATTATATTTATACGAAATATAAAATAAAAAATAAAAACAATTTATTCCTTACATATATTTCGAACACGTTTTAGTTTCTTTTTATTGTTTCTTACTTATTCTCATTCCTTTTTACACGGAGACATTCCATTTATTATTTGATATTATAATTTATACTCTACGCCTGTCTCCAATATCTTAATAATTAAAGTTATTTATCACAGACTCATTCTAGTTGTACCAGAACTTTAATTTAGCCATAAAGCATAAAAGTCCACAGTATATATTTTTTTTTAAAACTGAAAAGTTAAAACTTTATAACATATAACATATAACAAATAACCACATAACATTAGTTATTAATTATTATTATTATTTTTGTTTTTATGATTCGATTATTATTATTGACAAAAACAAAATATTTTATCTTATTCTAATTATACTTATATGATATCATTGATTTTTTAATTCAAAATTAAAGGTTAGGATAGATTAGTTAATGGATAAGTGAGATAGATGCAATAGACCAACTTAAGCATATAATAGAGGTATTATAGGTAATAGGTACCTACAAAATCATATATTATATCGAAATCAATATTTTAATTTTATTTGGTTTGTTAATGAAAAATAAGTGAAGAATTGTAAATGTTTGAAGTGTGACGATATTTTGAAAATTTAATATTGAATAATTAATTATAAATATTATATAATAGTAAATAGTATAATATTATACTGTATTAGAGATTTTTATTTAACTATGTACATTTTCGTAAAGTAATATTAAATTTATTTAAATATTATTATGATTGAAAAAAATCCGTTGTCGTCTAATGTGTATAAAAAGCAACTCTCGTAGTCTCGCCGTATCCGTGGCGGCGGCAGAGACGACAGGACAGATGATAATAATAATAGTAATAATAATAATAATAGTAATAATAATAATAATGATAAATAATAATAATAACGATAATAATAATAATAATAATAATAATAATATAAGCAAATGTGACTAACGATTTTCAAAGCACGGTAGAATTTCCCAAGGGGCTCCATCGTGGCGTCGGTGGCGGCGGCCGCCGCCGCCTTCGTCTACGGCGAGCGGGGGATAATTTCAAACGCATTGCTCACACACACACACACACACACACACACACATGCACGTACTACACACGTACACGAGGGTCGAGACGCGCGGGGTCCGGCCTTGACAACAGAAACGGCTCCATCCATTATTATATATTATTATTATTATTATTATTATTATATACATGCACATATTATTATTTATATAATACAGCGCTCACACACACACACACACACACACACANACACACACACACACACCCAACATAATATTATACACCGGTGCGCTTGCTCTTCGTACGCACACAACGTCCACGACGCCATACTATTCTACATTAAATGTACATATATATGTATATATAATATAATAGCTTTCCGTATAGGCTATATAGTAATTACTAATGCATGTTTTCTATCTTTGTTTCTGTGTGCATATATGTTATTATATATACGGTTTAATACCGGTGGAATCCATCCGTCCCCTTCTCCCATATAGGTACACATTATAATATGACTCGTAATATATGTGTATATTATAATAATAATATTATTATTATTATTATTATGTACCCCGGACCTGTGAGGCTATACATGTCGTCGTCGTCGGTCGGTGCAGACTGCAGACGACGACGGTGTGTTAAGCCGGGTGATTCGAAAACAATATATAATATCATAAAATTATAGTAATATACATTCGTGTAGGTACCTACATATTACATATATATTTAATAATATATTATGTCTATATACCCCGATACCCATGTAGGAAAACCGTATTGTTTCACCGGTAATCTGTATTCCACTATCGGCTTTTTATTTCATTTTATTTTTTATCGAATTAATATATTAGTTTATGATGACGTTATATAATATAATATATAAAATATAATTTATAATACCTATGATATTACAACTATACAATAATACACGCCAGACGTGCGTTCGAATCCAGACGAACGGAGAGCGTGCCGAGAACGATCATGTGACGACGACCCGACGGTCTATAGAACGCCTGTTTAATATCATCATAATAATATTATAACACTGTCTGCCTCGTGCACCTTTCCACTTGCAAACTCTCCTTGCGATATTGGCAAACGCATTAATGGCGACTGCAGCATGGTCAGGACACCAGCAGCGCTCGAAGTGGACGATATCCGAATCCGTTCTATAATTATAAAACTAACTAATATATTTCACGCAGTATTTGAGTATTGTGATGTTGTGTAGATATTATGTACGTCATCGTACTATCATAATTCATTGGCATTCGGAGCAGAAAAATCGGACATTTATTCGAAACACCGACAAAGTATAGAATCATGTTTCAGTAAACACGTCTGATCATCCATACAGCAAACCTTCATTGTCGATGAAAAATTTAGGGGTGAGTGGAGCCTGGAGGTCAATTTTGTTCGGACGAAAATAGATTTGATATTAACGTTTAACTATAATAGCCTATAGTATATATTATTTAGTATTTACATATATCTACTTTACCTGTAGATGGGTACAAATATTAACATCCAAAACGCCCTAACGTATCCCTAAACCAAAAAATTACATTAAAGAAATTTAAAACTTTGTGTCTGCAAAAACTACTTATATAAATTATAATCCATTATAGTGCTCATAATATATACTACAAAAATAGAAACAGATTTTCTGACAAATGTAAGTATATTTCAGTATACCGTTAGATCTACGTGTATTCTAATTTATAGGGACCTACCTACTACCTACCCATTTATTACTTTTCTTCAAAATATGGAAGAAATTGCTAAATAGTTAAGTGTGCTGAGTCTTGAAAGATAAAAGAAAACAAATAAATATTATTAAAATAATTGAAGGATATTCCGGGTAAAAAATTAACACCATATAATAATAATATGTGGTTAGATACTTAGATATACGTTTTACTGCCTTGTTCTATTAATTCCCATCATAAACCGTTCTTAATGTTGCAATATTAGTACATATATTACACTTAAAACTTAAACGAATATTACAAAAACTATATCTGCTTATCAGTTATCAGTAATATTTCAAAATTCATTCGGATAAAAAATGTAATTCTAAAAATCATTTTTTTTAAATATATTGTTGAAGTATACAAAAAGGCGTTAAATTATAATTAGATTACCACCTGTATAGTTGTTCCTTTTTAATATTTGAATTAGTTAATTTTACACTAATTTTTACCAACGCTCTATAACAAAGGTGTCAAGGATGAATACATGGACGTAGTTTTTATTTATTACGCTTCGGAATGTTGGATAAATAAAAACAGTAAATGAAGGTGTAGGCGTATTTTTAATGAAGAAATAATTTTATTATTTGTATACTAATAACTATGATTTATGAATAATACCATAAAAATATAATATACAAAAAATAAAATGAATTTCTAATTATAAATACATATAACACTTTTATGCTTTTTGGAATTTTGAACTGTATACATGTCTGTCAAATGGCTACGCATTTACAGGACATAGACTATACCTATCAATGAGTCTGACTCATCCAGACCCTATTATAGACAATGAAAAAGTAAAA
>WHPZ01560503.1:0-55537 GCA_016617965.1 Macrosiphum rosae
GGACATTGTAATTTTTTAATTTTTTTAATTTTTTTTTTCTATAAATATCAATAAAATTTTATTTGTTGGGTAAAAAGCGTGAAAAATTAATGGAAGGCTCCTGATAAATTGTTACAATAGCGTTGAAAAATATTAAAAATACATAGCCACAATTTTTTTGTATAAGCATTTGAAGTTCAAATGTTGACAAAATGTATGGATAAATATATAGTTTTTTTTTGTTAGGAAGGATTTTACTTAGAAAGTTGGATTATTTTTGTGTTGGAAATTATAGGTTAAGAATATGCCTCTGCACCACCAGAAATTGGACCCAATTTACGCCACTAGCTCACGCTCACTTAAAACAAATCAGTCCCTTTGATCTTAAGGTATATAAACAAAAATAATATTGTTCCGACATTAATTGGAATTGAAAGCTAATTTCACAAATATTTAAGTATTTATATTAGCATTTAATTAATATCATATCGTCCCAGGCTTTGATACATAAAATGACGTATAGGCCCAACTTAAAATCAACAAAAAATAAATAAATGTAAAAGCAACGTGATTAAATATACAAATATATAGAAGGTACCTACAAAGAGTACAAAGACACTTAATAGCACTAAACACAAACACTAAGTGATTCTTTTTTTTATCTGTTTAATTACGCTGTAAAACAAAATGAATCCGTCTTTCCTCATCAAATAAACTTACTTTTATCTTAAAAAAACACACCAATTATCTTAATAACCAAATTTACAGACCAAATACAGAGAACTCGTTTTTCTCTTAACTAATAAATAGTCTTCTACTTCAATAATTAACTAAAACTAAATCAGCTATAGAAAGAGAAAAAATAATCAATCAGATAATATTGTTTTAATAACGGTCTATTAATATTAGTGTAATAAAATATCATACGAATAGATTAATATCAAAGTGTAACTAAGTTTTTTTAATTCCATGATGAAAACACAAAACAATTTATTCTCAAATGTATTAATCGTTCGTTTTTAATACCTACGAACAGTAAAGTATAATATATAAACAATATAACAATAATGTAAACGTGATAGTATTTAACTATAAATAACAATGTAACTCGTACGTATAAAATAATGACTAAGACAATTTGACAGAAAACGCATCTTTAATTTTATAGACTTTTATTTTTCATATGACACTATCCGTAATCTTGTAACCGATATAATTAATTACCACTTCAAGTGTGTTTCTAATATATTACTGTTTCGATTGGAGAGCTAACACTTGTGGGCCATTGAGACTCACGACTTTACTCGTTTTGCCTTTTTGGCAGCACGATTCCAATTATATTTATCGAGAGGTCAACGAATATATTAAGAAAAATCAACACGATTCCACTCGCAATTTAACGTCCGCCATAAAATATTATACTAACTGTTTATGTAATAATATCTAAAAATAATTTACGATTTAAAATCTTTTAGACAACATTACATAATTTTTCGAGTATTGAGTATTGAGTATTTATTTAGGCCTTGAGATAGTATCAAATGGCTTTATTGTTGTTTTTACTATTAAATTATAGAACACCCATGAGAATACAATAATAATAATAATAATAAAAATATTACGGTGTATATTATATTTCATTTAATCCATCATGTTCATCGCCTAGCTATTATTGGATAACAAATCAATATTATAAATTATAATACAATTATAATATAATTGTTCGTGGATCGTATATAATATTCTATTTTGAAGATTTTGGTTGAACTGTAATAACACATATTTTGCATTTTTGTACTGTAGTGGTTATTTCACAATTATTATTATTATTATTATTTTGGAGAATTATTATTATATTACCAATGATATTTATGTTATCATCGTACGCCGTCGACGACCGCAGGGATAACAATTATTTGTTCATTTTTATTACTATCTATTTTTATAAATCAGTCTGACACTCTGACTGTAGAGATCGGCGCGTACGGATTATGTCGTTATTTAATTATTTAAATGTAAGTGTAATGATTTTAATTTATTACTCATAAGATAATTGATAAGTGAACATGACAATTTTATTACATGATATTGTTATCCCAAGGATTCAATTTATTAAGTTTTTAAATCAGCTAGTATGAGTATGACCAGGATAAGACTTAAATATTAAAATGTCCCCGTTTTTCCCCATGGCCCCGTTCAGCCCCACTTTCCCTACTTAGTAAAAGAATCATAACTCATTTGTTTAATTTTTTTAAATCGCTATTTATCCTTCGAATGATGAACTTGGCCATCCCCCACAATACAGCATACTATGTGTAGTTGATGACGACAGAATGAACATTTAGCCACCCACTCGAAAACACCCGACGACGCGGAAATGTAAATGTAATATAGATATGGTGTAAAATGTAAATCATTATTGTCAGAGGTGCAGAGCCGCATTGGGGAGGTGGTGGCGGCGCTCGGTGTCCCGAGTTTGGCGCAGTTTCCGGGAATCGAATGATTTCCGATTCGGGCTCGACGGGCGGGACGTTTTTAGGTGTTTACACGCTTATGATATACTGTGTGTATCGCTACAACTGATGTTATTATATCACGAATGCGCAGAGACATGAGTGGTATTATATATAGATACGTGTTGAAACTTGAAAATGTGTTTTTCTAAAAATTCTCTCTTAAAATAACAATAATAATAATAATAATATAATATATTGTAATATAATATGGTGTCGAAAGTGCGTGCGCTATCGCTGCAGCTGCGAGCCTGGCGTGATATAATTTACACGGGCGCCAACGGTTTCGGGCGGTTGATGGGTGCGGGTGGGCTTCGGTTCGGTCTGGGGTGGGTGGTGGTGAGGGGGCGACGACTGTTCGGCAATGACAGATATAAACGAAAAGCGCCCCCCGATGGATGTCGTTATTATTTGTTTTTAACCGGAAAAAATTACACGCGGCGCGAACGACCGTGTACATTATTATTATTATTATTATTATATTGTGCAGTAATTGTCGTATATGCCGCCGTAATACGCGTGTAAAGCCATATCATCGCACTGCACTGCGGGGCGAGAGAGGGGCGAAAAAAGCTATCGTGTGGCGGCACATAATAATATAAAATACGATCGGGAATAATAATATATAGAACGTTCGCGGGAGGCGGAATGACTGTTAATTAAATTGATTAAAAGGGCACACACCGCCTCGCGCGCGCATTTATTATATTATATTTATATACGAACTCGGCGGCGGCTGTGTGATCGATGGCCAGAACGAGCATCGAGTACCTATATAGCATATATATTATGTGTGAGTGTGTGTGTGTGTGTGTGTGCTTCAGTGTGGCTGGACGTGCGAGTAAATTGAACTCGGCCGCCGCCACCGCCGCCGCAGAGAGGGTGGAAATTTATCGCACGCCGATCGAATGAGAGAGGACGACGAATAAAAGGCCGACGGCCGTGTGTGCCGGGGGGTGAGACGGGGGAATAAAGAAAAAAAGTAGAAGTTAATTATTAACGATCGGAAAGCAAACTGGTACAAATTGTTGAACCGGAGCCAAACTGATTTATACACGCGGGGATCGCGAGCGAAAGAGATACAAAGAGAGTGGCGAGGGAGTGAGTGAGAGAGAGTGACGCGGGGGGNGAACGAGGGAGAGAGTGATAGAATGTGCGTGTGAGAGAGATTATGTGTGTACGAAACCGCACACACTCGCACTGTAGGATATCCACTGCTATACAACCACAGCTTGTGTGTGTGTGTGCGAAAAAGATAGACAGAGCGAGGGGCACAGACGGCGGTATTGTCTTTTTTCGTATTTAATAATAATATAATATGTATATAGTATACCTATACCTACCTACGTGTTCGTCTCTCCGCATTTACACCTCTGTATATAGGTGCCACGGCTCGGCCGAAGAGACGATTTATTTCGTAGAGATTCGCCGGAGATTACGGTCGCGCGTTTGCACCGACGACGACGACGACGACGTAAATCTCCGGCCGATCGATATTATATTCGGTATGCGGCGTCGTCGGTGACAGCGCTTTCGCGAAGACGAGTTGTTGTATTTCCAGCCGAGTGCCAAATCGTTATTGCCGCGGGCGATCGGCCGATAAACTGCAACGCGAACGCCGCTCGCACCTGCCCCGACGACGACGGTCGTAAGAAATTCGTCGTCGTTCGTTGAGGTCGGACCGACCGACCGACCGGCGACCGACCGCGATAAATTTATGCGAGTCTTCGAGTCGTCGCTATTTTTCTTCTTCTCCTCTTCCGTTCTGTTATCGCCCGAAATTATAATAATTCAATATATTATTGTATTATAGGTACCGCGAGAGACGACTAATCGAACGCGTACGCGCATGCGCGTCATTACACGCGGCCAGCGCAAATGTTGTAGTCATGACTCAGCCGTGATGATGGTGAAAATATTGTATAATATTCTATAATAGAAAACTTCAAATAAGTCCCCCATATTATATTGAACGCATGATGGTAAATAATCTCTATGCGGTTTTTTTTTTAATTTGTTTTTAATTGGTTTGATACGATCCGCACAATTTTTGTACAATAAACTTAAGCGATGTTGAAATTAGGTTTTAAATTAAGTCGACTTGATGTACGAAGACGCCCACGGACGACACTCCTGCAGTCTGTGCAGTTAAAATTTAATATTAAAACCGACAATACCGATCGCAATAAGACTCGTTGAATGATGATTAGATTTCAGGACGATGACACAGAGTTTTCCTTTCCAAAGATAATTCATTATATTTTACAAAAATATATAATGCATCAGGCGCGGGTACAAGAGGTGGGTGGCGGGCTATGGGGGCTGAAATCCCCCTTAGGCCTTAGGTATTTAAAATATTTCACTATTGTCCACGTATTTAATAATTATATAAATCATATATTATGAAATAAAAGGTAATTTTGTTATTATTATTATTTTATAATATGCATGTACGGTGAATATTTTATTCACTATAAAAACCTAAAATTGCCTATGCTTTTATGTACTCGAAGTAAATTTTTTCGACTAGCCCTTCTTTCATTTCCAGATCTGAGCTTGATTAAAGCATAATATATCCAACAAATGTTATCATTTTTAACAACCCTATCGGATCTCATATTATAGGCATGCATATTTTCGTGTATTGTTTTTTTCCTGTGGATCGGTCGGATAGGTTCAGAGGCTCAGAGCGTTTATTGATATCATACGATTTTCTAATTGCTTATTCGCACGCACATGTTTAGACAAATTTTGAGTCCGCAAACCTAACGATGCGTTATAATAATGTGCTAACGTAACTCTATAATATATCAATTATATAATAGGGTCGAGCGACAAAAAAAAAAAAATTAACATTTTCGTATCGGCCTTTGCGGGGATCCGCTATACGTCTCTTCGCCGCGGTCTCGCGTCTATATATTATATATATACATACCTATACCTTCACGGACGAACCGCGTGCGCATATCATTATAATAATATACAATAATATTACATTATATCATGCCTACACGACAACAATAATATATTGTAATTCTGCAACGTCTACGCCGCCGTGAGAACCGTGATGAATGGCGCATACGCCGCACGTCACGATCAGACACGATGTCAAACGCCGTATAATATAGGCTCGTAATATATACGACCCTCGTATAAGTGTGCTCGAGCTTGTGTGTGTGTGTGTGTGCCAGAAGCGTTTTTAGCATTCCTGCGCCTGTGGGGGGGAGTAGGACCGGTAATATAGTAATGCTTTTAACGGTATATACATGTATATATGTATATATTAAGTGTGTGCGATGTGTGCGAGACGAGCGCGTGACGCGAATGCGTAAAGGATCTCGCGACCGAATAGGTGACACGCACCTCGGACCGATCTTCAGCGTGTATATTGGAAAGGTACACCTATCTATACTTTTCCAAGGAGGGTCCAAAGTTTTTTTTTATCTCGTTTCCCGGCCCCGTCGCCGATCCAAATATGCTCTCCCCCGAGCCGAGCTGCAGCACATCGTAAACGCGACGACTTTTGAATTCGATCTCGATACTCGCCGCGTCTAAATACCACGCCGTGACAACGCTCGTAGCGATTATATAATATCCCATCTCCTCGCGCCGGGTTCACAGCTCCCTCTCCTCTCTATACCGTCACATTCGCCACCCCCGCCGCCGTGTACACGTGCATAGCGTATGATATGATGGGTTCGGTTTTTGGAATTTTATTTCCTAGTGCCGACGTGCGTTCGCGGTCACTATACATATATGTAGGTACGTAGTCTGCATATATCGTATTATTATTATTATTATTATTATTACACACACTGCCGGGTGGACCGAATGTATATTTACAGCACGCACACGGTGCACAACACTATATATTATACGACATATACGTCCGCCACTCCCACGCTCTCTTTTACCAATCGAGAAGCACGTCCGAATTTGCATAGGATAACGAGGTGAATAATTATTATTGCTATTAATCCGGAGCCGGCCCTGGGGTTGTTGTATATACGTTTATTCAGTGTAATACACTATATACCTATGCTGCGGTATATAATAATATAACGTATGTATACGCGACGTTGACGTTTTATTATAAAATTATATTATTACGGTGCAGTGTATATAATAATAATAACAATAATAATAATACATAATATATGTGTGTGTGTACCAGATTTCTGTTTATAAATGACTACCGGTGGAGTTTTGAACAGTTGTTCTCGGACAGTTGTAGGTACGCCGATGATTGGACGACACTCGACCCGGGCGCATAATAATAATAGTAATATATTATAATCGTTTATAAGCTATATCGTCGGCGTCGGTTTTCGGTCGGACAATCTGTAATATATTATAATATTATAGTATAATATTAGGTATACTATGTAAAACTCAACTCGGTGTGAGTATACCCCTATGACGGTTAAAACTATATGACGGAGCGCGTATACCACTTCGGGAAATGCATTAATTTATTACGGTTCAACGCGTTTAACCGTTTTTGAATAATTGGAAAAATGGTAATTAGAGTCGCATTTTACATGATGCAACTAAAGTCCGATATTATGCATAAAAATAGGCACATCACGCCAAATTTTTGTCCAAACACCGTTTTGAGGGAATCGGTGAATTTGTTATTGTGTCTACTTGAGATCGGTTAGTTTATTTTTCCCAATTGACATTTTCCGGACGATTATAATGTAATGATAGTTTTCTTCGAATCCGGCACGTTATCAGAGGTCGTATAATATAATATGATGTGTAGATTACAACAACATAATATTATATAATACCAATATAGACGGGTCAACAGTTAAAGAATAATGTCAATAAGCTTGGGCAATAATATATTTTCTCGGTAGTATTTTATTTCGGACTAATTATAATTTAGGTAATTATTTTTTATTTTTATTTAATCGATTTTAAGATTGAATACGCAATTATACCCATTATGAATTTTTAGTATCCACGTGCAGTACATTGCCACCGCTGTAATCATAGACGAGAGAATAACAACGAAAAAACTTTGACGACGGAACCAACGAGCCATGGTGTAGTAACGCGCATATTAATATTAAAATAGTTTTAATATTTTCACCGAGAAAAGCATTATACTTATTATAATATAATGAAATAATAACAACAACAAAAAATTACGTGCGACAAAAGAACGTGGGCCATTGTCGGCGAGGTAAAATTAGGTATAATAGCGTTATACGTGCAGTATACGTACCTAACTCTTTTGTAAAAAGTAGATATTTTAACCGTCCAGACAAAACGGAAAGTACTTCCGGTGTCGCCGTCGATGTTCGGGCGCATTAACCGGAATTACTATTAGTAGTGCGTACCAAAATGCATTTATATGGTGTATGTGTTACCGGAAAAGTGTTGAATCCGGCATTCCATAAAATACCTATTCCTCCCCAACAATTAGGTATTATTGGGAAAAGTATATAACAATTACATAATACTATAACGACTATAGGCTTTCTAAAAAATGCCGAACCTCGAGTGGGCAGTGTACAAAATTCATAAAAATTATACGATATTACAAACATGGTCGGATAAAAATCTTAGACCGGCTGAAGTCGGAGCCACAGTTCTATATTTCCAATACCCGATGTAGGGTCAAAGGTCACGTTGATTAAACACTATTCAAAACATCATATTACTTTACCTAACATACCATTGGGCATTCTATAGAATTCCTAATAGAATGCATGCCTATAGTTATAGTTTAAAATTACATTTAAATGTCATATATATTTTGCCAAACGGTTTAATAGGGATTCAATAGAACGCACTATAATGTATTCAACACTTTGTCGATAACATATTATGTAAATATATTATGGTGGACGTTTTCGCTCGTTTTCCGTTTTATTCTTCACGTTTACGGAGTGTAAAACACTACGGACACAACTTTTGTTATACGCATACCTACAATAATTATTCATACGATCGATTTATATCAGAAGACAACGGACGCAACTCATTGTCAGCAGTCCAGCGCATTCGCCCCAGACTAGTCGCGTTTTTTTAAAAATAATAGTTCTGCTAATTGGTCGACACCGTAATTGGATCGCCCGCAGTGACTGCATACTGCCAGAAAAATCAAAAACAAATATATTATAATATTATATAATATGTAGTAGGTACCTATGTATGTTATAATGTATACGAAAAATACGCCAGAAACAGGTTAAGCGAATCTGATAAAAAAAAAACGTACGACCATGTGGATACACGGCTGCAGACTATACGTTTTAGTATTATTATTATTGTTGTGATTATTATTATTATTATTATTATTATTATCATAAAACAGTGGGCAGAGTGCGACGCGGAAACTTTAGAACGTCACGTAGTAGGAACGAAAATAATAATAATAATAATAATAATATAATAAAAATAATATTATAATATACGTGCACGTGAAATACGTCTTCATTATAACCACGCGTGTGTTATACTATTATATTACACTGCAATATTGTATTATTAGTGCGTGTAACAACCTGCAACAACAATGATATTATTCAGGACTTGTAACACGACTGCAGTATATTATAATGTATAATAATATTGTCCTATGAAACGGGTTGTGCCGCGATAGATTCGTATTCGCGATAAACGAAAATAAAAAAATGTTTATATAATATACTATTATGTACCTACGAGTATTATATTGCGCGTATACGCATTTTTGTACATATGACATCGGTGGTGGCGGCGGCGGACGACAGATAAAAAGTGGAAAGAACTACCTGTCCTATGGCAAAACGCGCATACCGAATAATATAGAGACGGACTTACGATATGATGATATTATAATGTTGTTACATAGACGAAGACGAAGACGACGAAAGAGTGAGAAAGATAGAGAGAAATAAACATAGATTTACTGCTGCAATGAGTGTAACAGAAACGACCAGCCATGGTATAAATATTATATTATATTATATATGACGGAAAAAACGTCCACTCGCTCGCTGCTGATTAATATTTGAATAGGACTTCGGCTCGTTTACTCGAGTATATAATATATAATATAAATTATATATAAGGTGCTCGTATGTATAATAGTATACCTACCTAGTACCTATCTATATATACTTACGTTTTGTCCGCGTGTATATTAACCTGAAAGTCGGACAAAATGATTACGTCGCTGCTGCACCGTAGTTGGCCTTTTGCGAATGAAATATAACATAATATAATACGACTGGTAAGTATAATATTATCATACGTCCCATGGCCTGCGCCGGGAACGTCCATATATAGAAACGTACGCGTGTTTTATGCATAGTTAGGTATACCTCTATTACCTATGTATGCAAACGACACAGCGTTTCCGAACGCGTTTTTATAAAAGAGTTTCTAAAAAGCGATTGCATAACATTTTATTATTATTGCTCGGTAAAATATTATTACTATCGAGCGTAATTATGTTGTTTTTTAAGCTTTTGCAACTTTATATAGATATTCTATACCTAGGTCACGATCTTCCGCATCTTCGATCCTCGCCATTCCCTATTGTACCCATACAATACGTACCTATTATATAATGTAATTGTTTGTATATCGACGCGTACACGTGTACATAATAGTATATAATAATAATATCGCACAGTATTTATTATATTTTAATATGGCGACAAAAAAGTCATACGTTAAAAGGACAGTTTCGTGTTCATTCGAACGCACGAGATTTGATTGAGGTTTCTTTTTTTCTTCTTATAATACGTATTATTATTATAATATAATAATATTACTATTACACCACGACAAAACTATTTATTTTTACGAACAGAACGGCTACCAAATTTCGTACGGGGTACATTATTTTATCTCGTATTATGTACTGTATATTATATACGTTCAACATTAAATGACCTTAAACGAATACTATAACACACCGATAAAACAATAGCATTATTATTTATTTTACGACGTGAAATAGAGGAGAAATGTCGACTTTGGGACTTCATTATAAAAGAACAAAAGAACAATTTAGGTTCATAAAATAAATTTTTTGATGTTTTATTCGTTTTTTTTACATACATGTTATATGTATATGTCGCAAATCGTGTTTGAGTGAAATCGTTTGCAAATACTACGGGCTTAGGCTTTAGAGGCTATAAAAGTGGATAAACTCATCAGATATAGAACAACGCAATTAACGAAATAGCGTAGGCACTATAGATACCTATACACTAAATTGTACGTCGTTATCTTCCAAAGTTTAGGTTGACACTTTTAAGACACGAAACCATCTGTTAGGTAATGACTCTAAAACAATTTTATTCAGCTATAATAGATAGACATAAAATATATTTCAGTCCGTTGTATTTTAATTATTTTATTAATAACGATTTTGTTGTAAATCAATAGAATTTACTGCTCTTTCATATTGTCTATTGATTACTTAGTATAATAGTTACATTTTTGAGTGGATTTCAAAGATTATAATGTATATTATATATAATTACCTATAATCGTTGGAACATTTAAATTTGAAGTACATTTATAATTATTCTTCGTTTCTATATTATAATAAATACTCTTTAAAATGATTTGAAATTCACGTCAACTAGTCAATGTATTACCAATATAGACCTCTCCTAATCAAAATTTGAAATAAATCAAGGAAGATGTTAGTAAGCAACTTCAGAATACCCCGTACTGTTGTGACTGTAAGATAGCATTTTTCCATTTTGTAACAGTAATAAATTAGCAACTGTATAGTGTATACACTATTGTCTATTATACACGACATACAGGGTGCAATAGACATAAATATTTAGACAGTTAAAAACGCAATATCTCTTATTCAAATAAATTTAATAAAAACCAAACTTATTTTGTAGTTGGTATTATTTATATTTGTCAGTTATTTCTGTCATGCCTCATAAATAAAAAAAATGAAAGTTATAGAGATGTCGTTGATAAATGAATTTGGCTTTTATAAAACAATTATATAAGTACAATTTAAATGAATACAATAATTTATAAATATGGAACTTTAATATTATAAGTAGGCGGCACCTATACATAATATTATATTGTTTGTACGTTGAAGTAAATGTATAGAAACGTTACTATAGGTGTATATTTATAATATATTATATATTATACAATTACAACAATAACTTGATCCAAAACAAACGATTTTTGTTATGTACATTTATTACTGTCCATAAATTAATTTCAAGTGTACTGATATAAACGTCGTCTCTTCGTTTATACACAAGCGACTTTCTTTACCACTAGGCACTATTTATATTTCATAATAATAAAACATATACAATGTGTAGCTCTTGGTTTTGTACAAAATCAGTAAACAGATAATACAAGGTCATTGTATAATATATCGTATAATATTATTATGAACTTAATTGGATTTTAAAATGAACCTACTTTGTCACCTTTAACGACCACTTCTTACGAATTCATATATTTTATAACCGTATATTGTACGATGATAATAATAATATATTATAACACCACGTGTTTTGTTACAGTCTCACTAAATGGAACGAATGATTCATTAATGGTTTTTAATTTTCTCGGACCCGTTAAAGTCTTCAAATATTTGTATAATCATATTGTCGTATACTCGCTGTTACCTATCTGTTGAATGTAGATTATTGCTTAAAAAATCTGTAAATCTAACTCCGTGCTCGAAAACATTTTTCTGTTTCGACGGGGTACAATAGTTGTATACATATTGTATTATGTTTATGTATGTATAATTAATAATTATTATAAGTCAAATAGATCAGTTTGAATAAGCGCCTTTAAACCGTTTAATCGGATTTCGATTGGTTTAATCAACAATTTTTTGCGTATACAATTTTCTATTAAACTCGTACAGAAATAGAAAGCAACAATTCGATCAAAAGGTCGTTGATCGATTCAAAATGGATAGAAATATAAAAGTTATATTACAATATATACATATAACTCGGAGTGCTTTTGAAAGACACGCGACGTAGTTAGTGTCAATATAACGTTACGCTCAACTGCACCCTGTGCAGTGTGCGCAGAGGGAATCGAAGGAAACCGAAGGGTCCGTCAAACGATTTGAACCGTCAAACAAACAAACGCGAACGACCTAGTATTAAAAACCGAGTGTGTTTGATGAGAAAAGTATAATATATAATGGAAAAGTGGAAAAGTGGAAAAGTTTCGGGTTTCGTTGGAGTTAGCGTTGCAAGAATATGCGGTGTACAACAAAAGACGTTGCTGCAGCACTGTCGGATGTATTATATACAATATAATATGTATTATTATCGCTTGTTTTGTGTACACGACGAATCACCGTCGTCGTATGCGGCCTATATACGTATATATAGCGACGAGGGGCCGCAAAACCGATTCAAGGGCCGCCGCCGTAAGTCGCGTGTCAAAACGGTCCAAGTGTCGTTTTTGCACACTGCAAGACTGTTATTATATATTATATTGTGTACACTGTGTACCTACACACACACACACACACACACACACGAATATGAGTACGTAACGATATGACATGATATTTATACACGTCGTCTCATACGAGTGGTGGCAAAAAGCTATTTCCGAGACTGTTCCGACAATATTATATACAAGCACTCGGATGTCTGGATTTGAATTTCGGGGTTATATCCTGAAAGATGTGCCGGGGGGTATTCGTAATTATTATATACGATATTTCGCGTCCGCCGAACTATTCGAAAATTGTTATATTTTCATATATTATATACATTATATAAAAAGCTTGTTAATACATCGTTGCTTACCGAGATTTTAGGTAGGTAGGAAATAGATATTATTCACATAATTACGTTTTTAAACCGTTTAAAAATATTGACATAATTATTGTAATGGCATAATATTATAATGTAAATTTGTATACGGAGGGTTCAGCCTCAACAGTTTGTGCCGTCTCCCGGTGTATATGCATCGTGCAACATAGTAAATTTCAAATACTTTAGATAACTAATAAACTTGTACTTTTATTGATAACCTATATTACAACAACGAATATAGCACACGTCACGGGATATACTCTCACAAAATGTGTTCAATGCGCCACCACGGCACCAGCACTTACACAAATTATATGCGGAGACGTCATTCTTGCAAAACTCGCTGAAGCGCATATCTGTTGTGACAGCGCAGTTTGTTGTGGAGTCGCCATGGCGGAATGAAAACAAAGTGATGACTGATAAAGTCGATTCAAACTTATCAGTCACTTCTTGAGTCAATCTTTGGCATATATATATATATTAAATATCACATATATAAACGTCCGTGCGACAAGAAGAACTTCCACGCCAAGTCGTGGTTCGTTCTTTGTGGAACGCCTTATTGTATAATAATATATTTATAAAGTTTTGATTCACGTGCAACATAATATACAAGGTACCTATATATTGTTTGGCGATGAAAACAAAATGAATATTGTTGGTTGACGAATACGCCGGTCCGTGTCTTGTATTTCGTACGGCGCGTTATGTACTCATATTATTACTAATAATATTGTAAATTATTATTATTATCGTCACCGTCACAATATATATTATATATAACACACGAATTTCCTATTCTGGTGGCAGCGGCTGCTGTGGAAACACGTGTCGGCGACAAATTTTCGTACGAACGGCGGACAAGACACACAATGTAATAATAATAACAACAGTGCCGACGACGGACCGATGGACCACCCTGCCAGCGGTGGTGGTCGACGTGAACAACGACGAGGTGACGTCTGTCTTGTGTCACTATTATAATAATATAATGAGGAGCGTCAAAAGCACAATTTCACCCGTCGTCGTCGAGTGTTAAAAAATAGACGTTATTAAAATGTATCTGCTACATATGGTATTTTTATAAATAGGTAGGCTTATACACTTACGACTTGACCGTGAAACGGAGAATTAGGTTACGGAGGAACCGTATTTTGTTTTTTTTTTCCGATCATGACGTACACTATGATGGCGTAATTACAATAAGTTTTCTGGAGTAGGTGGTATACCGCGCGCGTTTGAACATAATATCGGACGAAGAGCTTAATTTTAAGACCTTTGAATTTTGAATATTTTTTTTTAGATTTTCCGTTCAATTCAAAATCGTATTTTTAAGGAAGTATTCCAGCCTTTCAACTTATACTGTCATAAGCAGCGTACCTGTAAGAAAAAAATATCTATAATTTATTAATAACATTATGTGTATTGTTATTATATAAATACATTACACATGTAGGTACCTCGCGGAGAGTCAAAGTTTAATAATTAAGGTAGGCACTTGTATTTATTTTTAAATGACTGCAGTCTGCAGGCTGTTAATAGTTTTTTAAAGAAACTCGTGCGCTTATTATATACGAGAGAAAAACTACTTTTTAAACTAGGCATATATTTATAATTTAAATGTATGAAACGACGAACTGCAACTTTTAATGGAGAATAAACATTTTTTTCAAATGTTTTTTAATTGTCTTTTCACACATGTGAGTTTTTTTATAAATGCACTGTATACCTTCATAATATATATGCGAGTGGATAAAAAAATCGTTATTTTCTGTTTTAAGGGTTTACAACACTTTTTTTTTAACACATTTTAAATTGGTTTTCAGTGCGCATTCACTGCGGTACAATAATTACAATAGTTAAATCTCACAGGAAGGTAGGTCCGCTTACCGCTATACTACTTAAACCTGTATGCATCTGAAAACCTAACCAAAGGCATTGTACCATCGGTTTGGTTTCTCCGCCATCCCGAAAGTACGATGTACTGTTGACCAATCGACTCCGACCAAGTGTGAGGTTATTAGGTCATCAAAGACGTATTTAAAATTGTTTATGAACTGATAGTGATGAGTAGAACAAACAAAAAACCATAGAACGATACTCGATAAGGAAAATCCATATGAATCATAAATATGTTTTTATTAATAAGTAACCACAAAAACGACCTTAGGAAAAATCGGTCAGAAGTCATATACGAAGTCTCGTAGGTACTCTGGTGCGAAGTCGTTTTATTCGACTGACCGTCTTTCTTCCCGTCCCGCCGTGTTGCTTTGGCGTTCTTTCACACATAATTGGATATACTGTACCGCGGTATAATATTATTTTTATAGCATACCGCGACATGATATAATTATTAAATGGGGGGCAGCGGATAATCCGTCGTCGGACACATTACTTGTATTATAATAAGTCGTCGCGACAACAGTTGTTCTCGATATATAAACGGTCTCACATAACAATATGATATTATACCGGTGGTGCAGTTTACCGATAAAAAACAAATCGTTCTTCGTATATATATATAAAGCCGATCGCTCGGGGAACGTCATAAAAAGACATGTAAAATAGTTCGAAAACCCTCCCTCGAGATTATTATTAAACGTCAGTAGGTACCCACGCCACGGCCGTTTCGTGACCGTCTGTCGTTCGCGGTGTGTATGGAACTAGGTTGCGGCCGTGATCCACCTCTCTGGGCCAGACTCTGGCTCTATATATATATTATGTATATATGTTATTATTGTAATATTTCCACAATTCCACCGCACAACATAAATCGTGTCGGAAATTTTCGAAATTAATTTTATCGTTTAGAATAATATATTATCATTGTACACACTCGAGCGTCGAAAACGGTGTACGCGTTTCTGACACTTGCGTCGACCATATTATATTTATATGGGTACATAATATTATTATGTAATCGTTGTAATAATATAATAACACGTACCTATACCTATATATATTATATCGGACTATACCTACTATTATTATATTGTATTGTGCGCTGACGTCGACGACTGAGTGAAAATCTTATTTGCTTTGTGTAGCTTTATATATACAATATATAAAGGTATATGATGTACACAATTCGTCCATAGTAAATAAATATGCGTTAAGTATATATATAGGTAAGCCGCCGTGTATCTATCGCGCGTATATACGCGACTAGGTGGGCGGCCCTAGATCTCATTAATTGAAACTGTCATGTATTTCGCAAACAGGTGTTCATAAACATTAGTCGCGAGTATATATAATATAGGTACGATTTACGATAGGTATATATATTTGCCAGGTGTAGGTATATATACATATATGTATATATACGATTGTTTTTTAGTTGGCTTTAGGCCATCCTCGCCCCGCCGTGTACACACACACACATCTAATTATAATGAATAATACCACGAGAAATAACAATCGCTGGAAAATGGCGATTAAAAAACACCGTAGGTATGATACCTATATATACATAAATATATATACTGTACACCGCTGCACGGCCGAGCGTGGATTGGTCGCAGCTATATTCGAACTGCAGGAATTAAATTAATTTGATCGCGATAGTGGGAATAACGATTATTATTTGTCGGGCGTATTATCTTAAGAGAATTACCGTAGGCATATACGCAGTATTTATTGTCTTGGCGTCGTTTAAACGGTATTCCGGCCGACTGCAACGATAAATTTCCCGTGGAAGCGTAATTCGCATTCCGCGCCTACTGTATTTTTCGAAATCGGGAATAGATGACCGTTCGCTATAATAATATACATTGCTCCGATACACAATATATTATATATATATAGGTGTTTTACAAAGTAATTATAAGCCCCAAGCTTGCTCAACCCAATTTTTTACTTTTTTTTTTTTTTTTTGGTTATTTTATTTATTCAAATCCTGATTTTTTGGATTTAGAAATCATAATATATTCAATTACTTATATTTTTTATGCCATTTAACGAGTGTCCAGACATCTATACAAACTTTTTTTTTTTTAATGAGAACCACATTTTTACTGTACATTATTAAGCAGATTATTAATTTTTTTTTTTAACATGTTGACGTAGGTAGGTTACAAATCAAAATTCGAAGGTGCATATAATGAATTATTAAACTTAATGACGTTTAATGGTTTCTTATATGTATATAATATAATAGCCAATGATAATAGGTTTAATGATATAGAAGTTATGACGATTTAAAAATTATAGTTATTAATATTAATATTATATTATATTAGCATTTTATAATAGTAAAAAAGTGTAATAAGTAATAGATTTAATATTATAGGTATCTATTTTATATTTTATGTATTATTAAGGGTATTTTTAATCTGAGTACTAACCAGTATCATAATAAGTCATAAACTGCTCTTTAAAATTTCGATTTAGCTGCTTAAACATTATCAGAAAAATAAACTGCCATTCACAATAAAAAAAAAAAAATGGCTATCGTTTGAAAAAAGAGGTATTTTTTACCACTTGCACATTTAAGTACACATACAAATTACAAGCTTAGAATTTGAATAAACTCTTTATTTAAGGAAAAACGAGGTCGAGCATGCTTGGTGTACGCTGGTAATTGGTTTATTTTTTACTGTAAAAACGTCAACGTCTATGACGCGTGAGGACGCGTGGAGATGATGAGATGATGATGACGATGATGGTACCTAATAATATTACGATGAAATTATTAGTCTACGAGCACGTAGGTAGATGTTTTATATTGTGTGTACATCGCGTGATATTTGACTTACGAAAAAAAAAAAATGTCCCATAAAAAAATAAATATCACCTTGAGAACTAGTCACACGTTGCCTCGCAAATCTCGTAAAAATTCCACTCGACCGTTTTCGAGAAATCGTGTACAGAGAATTTTCCTCGTCAAGGACAAAACAAACAAAGAACGAGTTTACAACAACAGGTGCAGAATCAACAGTCTCATAATCTTTGATAAACGATCTCCGAAATGTGTGTGTAAAAGGATAAAAAACCGAAAAAAAAAAAAACGTTAATCATGGGAAATTTCATCAATATCGTATACTGGGCAGCATTATCGCGATAGATGATTATAGCGATATGATAACACCGCGACCGCGGTATCTGTCGCGGAACTGGTACCTACCCACCTAATATTTTGGAAGTTATAATATTATTAATAGTCGACAATTTGTTGCGTGCGCGGTCTCTTAACTTTTAAACAAACTTCCTCCAGATCGCTATCTGACGTAATTTTCAAAATTTAAACACGCACCATCGGATTATAACCTATCTACGTCTATCGACCAGTTTGGATATTTATTTTTTAACGGCTAATCACCGCGCGCGGCGTTATAATTAAAACGCACATCATCGTGCGATGACGTGTGCGTTGCGTTTTTCAATAACTCAATACACGAAAACCTCTCAATGGATATACCTCTACCTATAGTCTGTATATAAAAGTAAAAGGTATAAAAGTGGAAACACTATTTAATAATAATAATAATAATAATAATAATAATAATAATAATAATTAATAACATATTAGCTGCAACTACGGGTTTTAGGCGACCTTGCGGGTACGACAACCGCTTCAGCGTGTACACCAGAATTGTGTGTATATCTTTAGATCTTCTTCAGATCTTTCAATTTCTGACAGCGTTTACGTGTAACATTTTATGTTACGTCATACGAGTGGTTGCGCGAAAAGAGAAAAATTGACTTGTTTGTCAACAGACCATTATTCTTGCTTCTGACGTGCATGTGCCAAATATATATTAAATTATTATCTTTTTACGAATGCGACGAGTGATCGAGTTCGTCAGACGTACTTGCATGCGCTCTTTTCAGACCGTAATGAAACGACTCGCTCCAACTACAGTCCTGCGAAAAAAAAAAAGTAAATTATTACAACACGATAATAATATTATATTAAAACGTTTTGACTATATTACTATCGTATATTATTATATTCGTGCGGAGGCTATATTTAAATTCTTAAAATATACGGTCCAATTAAAAAATAAAAATGTTTAGTTTTTGGTGACTTCGGTGGCCGAACGATGTTGTTTTAAATTATTATGGCTGTTTGGAAACTTTTCAAATAATATATTATTATGCTGAAGCAGTCGGTACCTCTATATTATACTCTCGGAATACTCAATCCCAGATTCAATAAAATATAATGATGATAAGTACAACTCGTTAAATCGGATACGCTTAAACTCGGTTGGAGGAAATCGTAATTAATATTTTTTGTTTTTATTTAATTTTCTTAGACAACTCACCACCGCACCGCCGCTGCCGCCGTAACACATTATTGGATCTCTCGAGTTATGTCAAAGTGCTCTTAAAAACATATATTTAAAAACCCATTTGGACAGCTGCTGCCGTTGTCGGTAGATATATACCGCCTACTTAATGTACTCGGACAGTAATAGGCCCGGCGGAACATATATTTATATATACGTACACGTATACTACCTATATGGGAATAGATCACTGATGGGGAGGATTATGGGCCATCGGCCAGTCGGCTTGCCCATCATATTATAATAAATACTGCACCTGTTTGAGCCACCGTCGTCGCCGACTACTAATTCAAATACTTTTGGTAGTAAAAAAAAAATAAAAATAAAAAAATAAAACAATAATAATAATAACATTTAACAACAACCACTCGAAATTAAATCGAAGCATACACGCGCGCACGTACTACAATATTATAATATCGTGTACATATTATACAGGATGATTCACTAAGCACACCCGCCCCGCCCATCTATCTAGTGCGTTTGTAGAAATTCTGAATTCTGGAATATATAAGTATACTGTATACCTATACTCATAGGCTGTTTTAAAATTTTCAAACTTGCAGCATGCCAATTAGAGGAAAACACTAATTTTTGGGTAATACATCATCTTTTTCCCTCAAATTTCTGATTTTGATATCCATTTTTATTTTACTGTCTTTTATGGTTTTTTTAGCAGATGATTTTTTTCAATATGGATTCTGAACTTTTAAAATATATCTGTTAAGGATAAAAGTCTTTAATAATAATAAATTATTGTACATACAATATATTCAATACTATAGTCTAATACCTACTTACTGTTTGTATATTATACACTGACAATGTTCTCAATATTTATAAAATGTTTTATAATTATTAATTAATATAATTTTAAAATCATCATCACGACCCCCGTATATTTCAGGTTCCAAACCACGGACCTATTATCCTTAGTGCCCGAAGTTAAATAAATAACTTAAAACTGCTTGTTCAAATTGAAATGATCGACATTTTTAAAAAAAATCATTCCACACGCTCAACATTTTTTGCAGTCAAATGGAGTGGTTCTAGACTTCTAGTTTGAAAAAAAGTTGTTTGTACCACCTCAGGATAAACTCCTGGTATAAATAACTTGAGAATTAGATAATATATAATATTAGTATTATAAGCATGATTAAAATTCAAAAAATTCAAAATTTGGATACAGGTATTCATTGTTGTGTATATAGAGAAAAAAAGGGTAGAGCATGTCTGGTGAATCACTCTGTATATTATACACTGCAATGAATCCACTTTTGGGCCGGGTCGTATATTTTATCTTCCGCAGCGTTATCTTAAATGGAAAACGTCTCGTTCGGTTTAGTTGATTGTTATTTTTCATTTGAACACCTGTAACTCGGCGTGTACCTAGTAACTTACCAATATAATATTATATATTATGAGCATTGCGTACACACCAATCGCTTCGGTTCGTATAATTTGATAGGTACATAATACACAATATTATAATATTCATGTTGCAGACGACTTTAGCGAGCGTCTGTACTTATATTTTCGTTATGATATTATTTTATTTATTTTATAATCGCATCGCGTCGGCCACCACATATTATAATATATATGTATAGCGGCAGCCCCGCCGAAAAACTGTTTTCGTTCGGCTTTTTATATAATAGCGCTATACGTTTATATTAATTATATCATAATTTATAATAATATTGTGCGACCAAACAGAAAAATACTCGATGCCGAACCCGGGCGAGCCCACCCGGGGTTTCCGTTGGCCGTCGCTAAATGAGATTTTGCACTTTGCTTATATATTATTATTATTATTATTATTATTACTACGGCAACGAATCGAAAACGTCTTCCTATGGTTATTATTATTAATATTGTTATTATCGCACACACACAACTACACTATAAGCACAAATACACACAATGGCTGCCTGGCAAATTATACCTATTTATTACGAAGCGTCGTTTTTCGTCTTGTAACGACGACGACGACGGGTTGTCGGGAGGCGCAGATTAATCTCACTCGCATTGTTTTCATAGTCCACGGGAGACGCGCGTACATAATAATAATAATATTATAATTTTATACGGCCGCCGTGTATAATATAATACCAGTGTGGTATAATATGGTTACGCGGCGTGGCGGGCGGCGGCGGCGATCTACTCGGAGGCTTTAATAAACGATGTTTGTTTTAGACGAAATGTAAATTCGAACAGACGCGCAGGTGGTCAATTACGTTCGTTTTTTTTCCTCCTAATCTCTCGCTAAATTATAGAGCCGTTTAAAAATTGTAAATATTTCGGCACATAATAATTATGTTAATGTAACTGTTGTTGTACCATTATAATAATATTATACACACACACACACACACACGATACGACCGGCCTCCATTCGGTTTTCGGTTTTCTGGTTTAAAAATACATCACGTCATACGTCATTCGGCCGTGTACATAATGTAATACGTCGTATAATAACTATACCGGAGCCACCACAGTGTACACACACCGGCCGTGGTATCCTATGCAAAACAGTAATTTCGTGTGCCAGGAAACACTGCGCTCGCACACACACACGGCCAATATGTTAGGTCATATTATTATGTTTTCCGACGACGTTCATAGACGTTGTCCGCCGCTGCTGCGGACAGAGTTTCGCACACGTATACATTATTGTTACTGATTATATTATAATATATATTACACACTGCAGTATACATAGGTAGGTACCAGGTACCTGGTAACAAATTATAATACGCGCGTCTCCGCTTACATATTATTATTGCATTAAATACAAAGTATACGGTGACGTTGGACGTCGTGTATCCGCAGAATGCCATTTGGTCTAATTATACACGGGTCTCGCTCTCCGGTCGGCCAAATAATATATAATCATGTCCAAACGAGACCAACTCGGAACTACGGTCGTTACCGCAAACGGCGTTGCGGGACTAGGAATGAAAATTTAAATATTTTCTCATCGATATTATGATATCGTGTACCTACTTGTGTAGGTACTACTTGCCCGCACGTTGCACAATAATTATTTCACTGTCGGCTGTTGTATCACCTGTATATTATATTATTATAATATAACAATGTTACGATGTTACGCTACTCGATTTTAAGGGGATTGTTTGCGTCTGTCATGATTTTCAGATACGATTTCGTAACTATCAACTATCGTACAGCCGACGACAATGATAATTGATAATAATAATGATAGTATCACAATTGTACAGACCATAATGATAATAATTGTGACGCATATTATATATACTAACCCAGTAGGTATGGGTACAAGAAAGCGGTATTGTTTGACGACACGAAGAGGTTTTCGTTATATATTATATAGCACAAAAATTTTATACAGAAAAATGGATTCGTATGGGTAATTATGAATTAGTCGGAATACGCTCGATTCCGTCAACGTAGGCAGAGTCGAATTTTCGCAAAGTAAATTGTTGCAAAATATAATGTTGTAAAGAAAATTGGACACATCGTTATTTTCTTTGTGCGTCGCGGCGCATACGACGAGAAAAGCCCTTAAAACTTCTCGTTAGGAATACAGTTGGAAAACTATTCACCTTTGACTTTGTGCGGGATTCCGGGAGTGGTACTTAAATTTTGTCATTGCCGGTCGTTAAAAAGAAAAATCTAAATCAAACTACATAAAAACGAAATCCGATTATTATTAATTATAATTAATTAATTTCGCGTCGACCACGGCGGGCAAAAGTTCACGGGGTGAGCACAAAATATAATGTTATAATATAATAGTAATAATAATAATATATAAATCGCACCCGCACTCCGTTTATACTATTAATAATATAATACCGTCGGGACGTCGTCTCGTGTAATAAGGCGAATGAAGCTCAAAAGTTGCGCGGTGGCGGCATTTGTTCAACTCGTCGAGTTCAGGCTGCGGTCTGCAATCTGAAAAAAATAATCGTCCATTAACAACTCGACTGGGGTCGCCGTCGAACAGAATTGGTAAATTGTTTTGTTGGTTTTATATTGTATATTATTATACTTTTTGGGTACATAGGTAAGCTATAAACATACGTTCAACTTTCATACCAATTTTTTTTCAAGATATAATTTCTTTCCCCGACTAATTTCTACGATTACTATTAAAATATTCTGTAGGATGTAACCACTGGCAGACATTTATAAACAAAGAAAAGTCCCATCGAAAACCTTTCAGTTTTTCTTTTTTTCATTATACTCATTAATATAGGCATTTGTACTTTAATTGTTAAGTCGCAAGCGCATGATGATTAGGACTATACAAGTCAGCAAACGGAAAAGAAAATGTATGACCAACGACCACCTGCTATCTGGATGTCGTTGTGAGGGATGGTGAGGGTAAGGTGGTGAATTGAAAAGTGCGCCTACAGGCGGAGAACTCTAAATACGCCACTGGTTGTGCCTCCTTTCGGCAAGTACACTTGTGAAGTAATTAGTAAGCGAATGTCGAAGCCCGCATCAGAATTTTCTCCTAACTTTCTAACAGCACTCTGAAAGCACGCCACTTGAAACCGGTGAACCTTTGAAAATTTGTTGTAAAAAAACCATAGACCCATAAGCATCCACCCCGCTTGTCTATTATGTATGGTCGTCAAAATTGTTTGAGAGGGATGGAGATAGTTAGGGGCGGTCGTGGAAGTAAGACGTCTATATTTTGATTACGCCAGGGAAATAATAATAACAGTACTTATTTTGTTATAAGTTATTATTAACTATTACCTATTGTAATTTTAATTATAATAGGATTATTTCGTGGTGTAAATAAAAATATTAAAGAACTTCTCATCCACTCTTGCCCCCAACAATCGCTATCTCTCTCAATATTAATATCGGTCACGGTCTTCTCTCTCTGAGCGCAGTGAATATATTAATTAAAGGTCTATGCAACAAAGTACAAACGCATGGGTATAGCGTCCTATATATACAATATACATTATACATATATTGTGTACGTATAATACAATATATGAAATGCGTCACATACAATGTGCATGTACCTACCCCACGCATATTATACTTAAGCGTATTCGTAGATCCGAAAATACCTACAGATTTCAAGATCGCCACATATAAGCCGTCTGTGGTTCGTGGTTGAATTAATAAATCAATTAACGCGTCCCTATACAATAATCGATATTACACAATGTCCGTTCATACAACATTATTAAGTATTAAGTCCGTCCAACTCGACGATGTTAGGTCTTATTGCGCGTACTGTACCGTTGTGCGATGTGAGAATAATATTATATCATATACCAACGAGAAGCGGAAACACAAGAACGGGGAGCGCATCGCCACTACAGATTATTATAGGTATTACAGATTATCTAAATATTGTCATAATATACATATAAATATTATATAATAATATTGTACCTTGTCAAGAAATCGTACCAAGAACGACAGGCGTGAATTATTGTGTAGAACGACGACCGTCCGCCTATTTAGTGAACATCATATTATATTTTATGGTATAATAATATTATTAATCGGTTGACCGGTACCAAGGTTCTGATACAAAAACAAATTAATAATAACAGATCATTGAACCGACGATGTTTGTGCGTTTGAGTGTACGTTTGAGTTTAACGTCACTGGCGAGGGCCGTTCCGCGTTTTCCGCATAAGCACCAGGTTTTAGGATGTGTATTTATGTATTTGCTAATTTATTTATATATTTGCTTATTTATTTACGCCGGTCAATTTGTGTGTTGGATTCGTTATGCACCGAATTAGCATCAGACGACGATTGACCAAGTCGATCGTCCACTACCTAACACTTGTCACTGGTATGCGGTTTCTCCACCAATTACCAATTACCAATTACCAATTGCCAATTAGTATTTTTTTTTTCATATCATATTATTATACAATAATCTATGACGCGCGTTCTACTAAAAAATAACACTTAATTACAACACGATCAAATACGTCGCATCGGTAATTAATTAATTATAAATTATATTGCGGGTGTAGATCGTAGACACAGCTGCTATCGAACGTAATATTATTTGTGTATAGGACATGGGTACACACACGACTAAATATAATTATTATATTACAAACGAGTGTTGTCTTGCCGTCTTGGAGATATTATGAACAGTACACTTAGTCTACGTTATAGCATGTTTTTGAACAAAAAAACCGGTCACTTGAGCAGTTAACCAAACCTAAGTTCCTATGACAATTATTGTGTATATTTTCTCATCAGTCAGTGTCACGTGAATGACCACTCGGTTTGAAGTTTTTACTTTTTTACTTTTCCCCCAAAAAATTTCGTTTTCCAAATGCACGATCGGCTCGAGCGTCAAATTAAATTTTCATCGCATTAAAATAATCGTAAATATTATACACACGCCTCGACTACTGTGCTGCGCACAACAACTACTCGAGTATAGGTAATACGCGGTAACGCGACGACCGACAACACTCACGTTCGTAAACCACAAAACACATACCATATTATAGGAACTATACCAATATAATATGAATGCGTATGTATACGTATACCTACGGTATATTATCAGTCTCCCTCTCGGAGAGTTTTGTTTCGCTTATCTCCTTCGCCTCCGTCGCGTCGCACGTTATCAGTAGACGACAAAAAGTGCGCTCGTCGTGCAACCGGCACGGTACGCTACAATAATAATAATTATTATAATATTACGAAGATGATGATGATGATGATGATGATAATAATAATATATATTATAATTTTAAGCTGGTTATAATCATTATGCGAGCGTCGCCGTGTATGCTTGGTACATATAGTGTATTATATATATTATATGAATAAATGGTATATTATGGTATACGCATGCAAACGGGTGTCGCCGGGACAATAAAACACGCATAAGCCTTTTATCCGTCGATCGAATTCATATATTATGGCAGTATATTACTATTGCAGTGGCGGTGCAGCGGCCTCAGCTGCAGCGGTATTATAATATACAATATGATATTATGTGCATAATATAATAATATATTATTGTTATTACTACGTGAATCGTCACCAGAGAGCTGAGGATACGATATACGATGCGTTATGCACCACAATATAATATAATATATACATATACATATAGGGGTGGCGGATATTTAATCCAATTTGCGGTTTGCCTAATGATACGCGCGCGCTCGTATCGGCGACCGCACGCTATATTATAATATATTTTGTGTCCCGAAAATCGAATGCGTTTCACACTCGGTTCGCATATTATAAATAATGTATGTGTAGAGGTACTCTAGTGATAATAATAATAACAATATTATTAGACATTACTGTCGCGTATACGATATGTAGGGTAGGTACCTATACGCAGCGTATTTACTTGATGTGCATTAATTGGCCCGTCGGTTATACGGTATACAGGGTGTTTTTCAACTGTAAATGAGTTTACGATTAGGCAAACACATAGGTATAGTTGCAGTTTGTCGCAGTAAGACGTCAGCATGTCGTAGTTTTATAGTTTTATCATTATTTTTATATATCCCCATCTATCTTTGATTATATTATAACGATATAGATATCGGCCAACAGTTTCAGATGCGGTGTCCTTATGGAACGATTAAACACAGCTTCATTTGGTTCAGTTATGGCACCGAATAGCCTATGACCTATGCAAAATGAGGCCAAAGCCACTCGGCGACATGATTTACCCGTATGGTTTATTCATTTTTTATTATATACAGTAGTTAAATCGAGAAACCTTGATTTCGATAATTCTAATCAAAATATTGGACTTCTTTCCCTTGTACCCTAGGGACATATATTTTGTTGTGGAAACTGCAGCCTGTATTATACCATGATGATGTATAGCAACACCGCTATACTCGTGTATAATAAAGTAGTATATTATATTATGTCCACCAAGAAAATGTTGTGGAATAGATCGAAAACTCAGACGAACAGGTGGTTGGTATGATGCAGTTGGACTCTAAATTGAAGAGACCGTCTAAAAAGTTTGAGCTATCCAAGGATATTACAATAATAGGAAATTCTAGGGACCGGGAAAAAGTTCGAGTTGACCAAGTTCGACTGTATAATATTAATACGAGTATATGAGTATGTGAGTAAACATTATAAGTTATATAACTAACTAGCCGACTCTAGTCTCTAAATAATACTGTTCGTAACAACACTGCGCATCATATACATATAATATATTATAATGTTATGACCATATAAAATGTAATTATCATTTTTATACTCAGGCACGTAAACAAAGTTATATACAATATTATATACTCGTGGCGTGGTGGTTGGCTTCAGTTATAAAACGTGTTCTGAAGTCAAGCATCAGCCGGTACCACTAGTTCCCTGATGGGAGGTGACCACCCGGGTTCTAGTGACAAATCCTCGCCACATATACACACGTGTTCTATAACCAACCGTACCCTCCCCCACAGTTCAAAACCTACTAAAAATAACAACGCAATGGACCATGTTGCCGCGGGTTATTCAATGAAATAAAATATAAATAAATATACAGGAAAACGACCGATTTTTAATACAATATGCAAAATAATAATAAACAAAATATTTTCTTCTAAACTCCGAATCAAGTATTACGGAAAATCGACACTCACGACGGTAGTGCTGCAGCGGAAGTGAACAGTACCATAAAATGGGGTTACTTTGATAATTTTTTACTGTTTTATGACAATTTTGCTTTTTATTTTATGAATAACTTCTGTGGTATTAACGATAGAACTCTCAAAATTAAATCTAGTTAGGCTAGTTTTGCTCAATTTTTTAAAGTTTTAATTTTTAAATTTATGATATTATCTTCAGAAATATCAATCTTTTTAGTATGCTATCAAAGTTACACAACGTGGTAGGCAACTTTGGTACCTATATTTCTTAATGTGATACCAAAGTAACTCCATTTTATTAAAAAAAAAATTAAATCATCATGGCACCTACTCTTGTGAATAAAAATATAAGTGTATCGAAGTAGCCCCACGAAATCAAAGTAACCTCATTCTACGGTATATAGTGAAGTAAAGGTACCAGCTATATGGATGTAATAATATTATTTATTATTGTTATACAGCCGAAAATAATTATTCTGAAGAAGCCGTTAGGATGCAATGAACCTACCTATACATAAAATATCATATTATATTTTCGTATAAATAAATACGCGAAACGTCAACATTTGATTTGACTCTCGGTGGTCCGTAAATTTAAACGAGTTGCCGCGTCAGTTGTGCCGCGAGTCTTGACATTTGCCGTTTTTTCGTTATAATTACGGAATGTATATTATAATTTATAATTTAGCGCAATTTACATTACAACAATATTATGCGCAACACTACGACGAATGATAACGGTTTTCTTCGAATATAAACAAATTGTATAATTTATTGAGATTAGGTACCGTAATTATTTGTAGAACGTTTCGACCAATTATTATTAGCTTAATTTAATTTTAACAGTTTACCCAACCGTTTGAACATTTATATCGTTTCCGTCGTGCACGCGTCCTATATAGGTATAGTGTATAATATTATAATGTAATATGAGCGCAATAAAATGGTATAAAATAGACGTTTGCAAAGGCATCGCTACGCGTTTAAAGTGAGAAAATAATGTAAAAGTTCCACACGGCGCCGATCTCACATCCTAAACATATTTTCTCGGAATCCGCCGCCGCCGCGTAGAGCAAACAAAGTGACTTGGAAAACAGCGCACTCCAATTTCCTTTTAATTCGTATTCATGCTGTGAACGGTTGGCTCGGCCGGGTTTATAGCACATAACAATTATTATTATTGTGTGTACCTTCCTCCGTTCGGTTGCGGCGGAATTAAAGTTTTCCGTCTAACTAAATAAATTATTATGAATAATAATATATAGGTACCTACCTACCTTATATATATATATATACATATATATGTATAGCTGTAAGTCGTAGTAGTGACATGCATTTAAAACGTTCCGGCGCAGTCGCCGAGAAAATATAATTTTATTTTAACGAGAACGACAACAAACAGTACGACTGCAGCTGCAAAACTCTCTCGGAGAAATAATAATATTATATATTATAATAAAGCGCTTTTCGTATTGGGTTTCCGGACCGTTCGAAATTAACTGTAATCGTTTAAGAAAAAAAAAAAAAAACAGAAGTGTATTATAATTGGGTACGTGCAGGTTTCGATTAAAAAGTTTTTCGGAATCTTTTAACTTTTTACCTACTTTTCGCATTATCGTTATTATTGTTATCATCCTGTCTGTGAGGATATCAAACTGCACAACAACCCAACTATTATCGCCCCGCTTATTATTTTTTAATGTCGGTATAATATCATATTATTATTATTATATAATATTTATAATAAAATAGGCAATAATTAATATATATTCATTTTCGGACCTTCAGCTGCAAACACTGTTATTACAATGGGTAAGCTGGAATTATTTTACAACATACCTAGACAATTGTAAATTAAAAGTGCATAATAATTATAATATAATGTATGCAAAATATTATTATATGCTTTAAGCGGTAGTGCGGTACAATAATTTGATTTCTTACAACCCAATCCAATCCAATTATTATACTTTATAATTTTAATTACTGACTGAATGTTATTTAGACAACAGTTACCACATAATATTGCATTGTAAGCTTCAGACCAAAAACAATAATATGAGGCGCATTTCTCTGGCACCCCCACTTCCGAATTTTGGTTTCAAACCAGGGGCTTTCATTTGTGTGTTAATATGACGTATTATTTGTAGGTATATTAAGGCATATGCGCGTCCTGATTAATAAATAATGTAAATTAGGAGGCATACTAAAATCGCATTATGAAGTAGCTGTACTTCCACGAAAATCAATTTGACTCTCAATTTAAGTTTAACCCGAGGTAATCGGAAGAACTTTAACGCAAAATGTAATTATTCAGCGAGGTAAAACAAATATTAAGTAGACGATAATATGAGGTTTACAACACATATTATTATTATTATTATTATATAATGATAAAAATATTATATTTTATATTTATCGGGGAAAATAGACATTACAATAGCTCACATCTGTTGAGGGACTGAACCCTCTCCCCTCATAATATTTTCTAAAAATGACTACGCTTAGCACCAAGTATACAATTTTGAACTGGAGGGACTTGCCAGAAATTTGGGTGAGACCAAGTTCTAAAGTCCTCACAAGCCCCCTCCCTCTTCTAAATGGCACTTATGATTATATATTTATGTTTTAGAAACATAATTTAATAATAGCAAAGATTTTGATGAGTCTCATTATTATTTATAAATTTATAATATACATAGACATACATAAGTAATGTCATCGATATAACATTATATCCTCACAAATTTCCTCGTCACAGCTGTTTAGATATACTTTAACGGCCTCGGAGTCCTGTCCCTTCCCCTTTATTCTGTCACGGTGTGAAAGTTTCGAGGTGGTTAGGGGAAGAGACAGGATGTTTGACTTTGAACTAGGTATTTTTTATTTTTTTATTTTTTTATAAGGTATCTTGATTTTATATTCAACCGATTTCGAGATTGTTTATCGCCAAACTTTTCTTTTGGGAAAATCAATTTTTCGAGACGTCTTTTGGGAGACATCCAGAAACCGGAAATACAACGTTCGTGGTGTGGGGATATGTCTACGACCAACGGTACATAGAAACTGTGTTCAAAATACTTAAATACCAACGTGCTCGTGCCAGCTGGGACAACGCTGCACCTTACAGGTCACAGGACACATACTTCACAGTGCAGATAACAACAACAAAGTACGACTCGGCACTGTGGCAACATTCAACTCGTATTATAGTTGTAGTGACCCGTCCACACGACGATCGCGGGTTGATGATGGAAGCGACGGAACTCTGTGCGCGTATACATAGTTTATAATATATTATATATACCTATTGTAATATTATTATGTTTTCGGCGCCGTCGTCGCACCGGATCGACTCTGAACGTCGTTTAAGCCCACCACACAAACTATAGTAATATGGTACAACAACTACACCGAAGTCCTGCTGTATCGTTTGTGTATCCCAAATTACGACAAGACCTCGGTGACCTCAGATGACCGTGTGCGCATCATTATCGTCCGTATTGAAATTTATCGTGCGACCACCGAATCATATTTCGCCTGCACATACGACCTGCATAACAACAGCACACTATACGTCGTCGTATAATAATAATAATAATAATTTACAATATTGTATTATTATCATCATCATCATCATTATCGTGCGGTCGTCGTCGTTACAATAAATTATATATGTTTTATTATTAATGGGTTTTATGTATATAGTTTGTGATGCGATGCAGGTAGGCGGATGATTTTTTTCCTCCATAAAACAGTAAAGTACCTACGAGTTAGTCTATGACGTGTATAATAATATCGTGTAATGTGTATATATGTGGATAATATTACAATAATACGAATATTAGTCGTTTGACATTATACGACCTACGGCATCGGAGTTAAGCACGTCCGTCGACGGCTGGTGAAACGGGTATACTGTAAATAACAATTTTCACCAGCGACCGAGCATATTATAGCGTAGACGTAATATAATATAATATTATTGTTATTAAATTATACACACATTATTATTATGAAATATGTTATGTCTGTAATAATAATGTACTACAAACGTACTTATAATATATTATCATGCTGTTGAGCACATTTATATTATATTATGATGCGGGCTTCGACATGCGTTCACTTCACAAGACGGGTATACTGGCCGAACGGAGGCACATCCAGTGGCGTATTTAGGGTTTTCCGCCTATAAGGGCAATTTCTAATTCACCGCCTTTCCCTCCCCGTCCCTCACAACGACATCCAAATAGCAGGTGGTCGTTGGTCATACTGCATTTTATTTTCGGTTTTCCGTCTTGTATAGCATTCAATTTTACGAAATCCAATTACAAAAGATATATCAATGGTTGTGTAATAAACCGTAACAAGGAATAAAAATCATCAGAGAAAAAAAATTGTTTAAATTGTTTTTTTTTTATCTATTATCATCATACGCGTGCTACTTAAACATTAAAGTATAAAGTATGCCTACTAATGAGTATTTAAAATATGCAATAATAATATTATGTACATTACACCGAGTTATCTTGTTGGTTTTTATTTATAAAGGAATATAGCTGGTATACCTGTTGTATACCATTATTGCGTAGGGTGAGACAATGGAAATATTTAGGCTGGCCATTTCCGATATTTATTATGGGGTACCTACTACGTTAAATATTCAAATATTATTCATTGATTCCGTAATAACCACATTTTTCTAATATCACGGAGGGAAATTTCAATATAATTCACAAGTTGAAAATATTCAGGAATTCGGTTATTATAATACCTACCTATATATAATATAAGATTATTATTTGGATATTTTGAGTTGGTTTAATTTTAAGACTCGGCTCTTATCTGAGCGAGAATTCCGTTTATAGTTGATTAAAATTCGCAGTTATGTTTTTAATAATAATATAATAGGCTTTGAGCGATTTTTGATCTTTCAAAACTTTTGTACACCACAATATAGTGTAAATAAATATATTGTAATATGTGGTTCATAAGTTATAATGTACGAGCACAAATTACGGTTATTGTTGCGTTCGTTCATCCATAAATTGTATATATTATATTTATTCAAGCGCTGTTGCTCGACTATTATTACTATAATAGTACGTGGTAGTTATTATTTTAGCCGAGAAACGCTTTTCTCTGTATCGTAAGCTTTTAAAACGAAACTTATTAAAAAATCGTTTACGTGCTATCGGATGCGACCGCGGATTACACCGCAATAATATAATGTGACCAAGATGATGATGATGATGATAATAATAATATCATCGTCTGCAGAGGTTAGCCTCCGAAGAGTGACGACCGACATCCGAGTGGCGTATTCTAAAAAAAAAATTGGTTTAAAACGACACCGTTTGAAAACAACGATTGGATCGGAAAAGACGCGACTCGGAACAAAATATATTATAGTGTAATGACAATGTAACCGCCTCCGAGTCGGATCGCCGACCGATCGAATTTAATCTCAAACGTTTCATTTTGAACTCCGATAAAAGGTAGCCGGTACATTGTACTTATATATTTTTTACGAGACGTTTTCGCCAAATCGTCCTCGTTTATTTTGATATACAGCGGCGTGCGGACCTTATATTCATTGTAATATATTATTATACTATTTCGGTATTTTTCGGAGACGACGACGACGACAACAATAATATAATATGTAATCGGGAGAGAGGGGCGGCGGGCAAAACGATCGTTTCAAAACGTCGTCGTCGAGAAAATAATGCGATATAATAGCGTAAAAAACGAAAAACGCGATAACAATGTCCGGCCAAGTGAATGGGTGGGAGGGGGAGAGGGGAACGCGCGTCCGTCTGTATAAATGTATCCGTATACATATAATATAATAGCGTGTGCGCTCCGGGGAAATAAAAAATTATTGGCCCGACCGTTCGCAATTACCGCGTATACGGTATGCGCGCGGTATATATACCTACGCTGGAGCAGTGCCGATGTCGGCGGTATAATACTCCCACTTGCACACGGCGGCGGACACATCGCTGTGGTATATTATTATTATTATTATTATTATTGGTATATAGGAGGAACAGGTGAAAAAAAAAAAAAACCCGATCGTCATAATACGTCTCTCTCGGATCCAATTAGATTTATATTTATTTAGGAATTTGTGTGCGGGACGGTGAAAAACGTTCACACACACGCTCGCCCGAGCTCAGCAGCGACACGTGAAGCGTCGAGAGACGTCCGTTGTTTCAACACACACACGCACTCACGCATACATATTATTATTATATTTTTATACGATCCTCCGACCGTTTCTTCTTTATTTTATTATTTATTTATTTATATTATTTTTTTTTTTACCTCCTTTTTCTCTCGTCGCCACGCGGACGATAAATTAACGCCCCGAGCACCATTAATATTATTCGGCGTGTGTGCGCGCCTCGTCTATACCATCGCCGCCGTTTGGTAAATTAGAATATTATTTCAGTGACCATACGCGTAACGCTACGATAATATAGGTATATATACATGTACAGTGCGTCATATTATTATAATGCACCTATCGCGTTTCCGTGTATTTCGTCCTTATTGGCTGCTCCGGCGAGTCTTCTGCTGTCCGACAGCAGATCCGAACAACGGACGGACGATTATCGCAGCCGCCATGGACGCGAGCGAACGGTTTTCCAATTAAACGGAGCCCCCGCACGTCCGGTCGTCACCGTCCAAGCCGATAAGACCGTATAATATATTACTATACGTGTACGGAGAACTGTCCGAAAATATGGCTCGTTGTGTATTCCTCCTCATCGCGGGCACGCATCGTCGTCCCCTGCACACGCCTTCCGGACTTCCGGTCAGCATTTTTACTTTTCGCCTATTACACTATCTGTGTTTCGCGCGAGTACACATTTGTGTGTACGCGTATAGAACGCGCCAATTACTCGTTAGAGCCACGTCCATAACTTAGCGATCAGCTGACTTGAAAAAAATTATATATATTATAGGTATATCCGCTCAGTCCTATACGATACGGCCTAATCTCTGACATGCGTGCTGTAAAAATGTCACAACTATATAACGACCGGATTTTTGTGCATCAGACGTCTGAAAAACGGGCAATTAAAATGCCGAAAGATGCGAATACGACGTGTATTACGAATTATGGAGAGCCACATTTGTTGCTGCAGTCTAAGTGCTGGGTGTGTACAATTGTATCTTCATTGTTATTGATTTCATATTGTATTTTTTTATGCAGTATATTTTATGGGCTAACCTATTACCTATATAAATTGTATATTGTAAACATATTGATATATAAAACTTAATTTAATTATAGAAACATTATATTTGTGTTCCTGGTCTGCCGCGGTGGTTGGTTTCAGTCACAAACGTGTAGGGTTCTAGTGACAAATCCTCTCCACATGTGCAGTTCTAACCAACGGTAAATTACCTTCTAAATAACCTTCAGGCTAATGACCATGGATGTCGAACCCTTAATACTCAATAATAAAAGAAAAAGCATATTTACTAATTACTAACATTTGCTATATGTAGGTACATTTCCAAGTATATTTTCTTACAGCCACAACGGACAGACTGTACCTATAAACTATAATATTAATATGTTTATGTATATATTATACTCTTGTATCCTGAGATCAACCCCGTTATTTTATTTATAATAATAATACCTATATAGCCACCAGTCGATATTGGTCGTATGGTTTCTGTCACATGTTTCGTCACCTTTATAAAACATGGTATTATATATTAAGTTCCAACAAAATTTATAAATTAACACAAACTGCACCGCAAACTACAAATAATATCTACCTTAAATAACCCATATTTTATACTTGTATTGAATAATAATAACAAAAAAAAACTTAGACATTTAGATGAAATAAAATTGAAAACTCGCATTTTAATGCAAAACTTCTGAAACATATACAACTTTGTTTAAATATTAATCTAATTCACTAGATTTTAAATTGTAAATGGTTTCTGTAGGTTTTGGAATAGAAATTTGCAACCGCACGAGAATCCCGTTGTTCAATCATAGCTCTAAAACACTGTATATATACGTCTGTATACCTAATACATTTTACAGAGATTAGGGTTAACTCTCCTCAATCGCTCTCTTGGTTTTTTTTTTCGGAAAATACTAATCGAACTGACCAATTCGGATTGAACAATAATTATTATTACTCCGTTCGCTTTACCTCCACGCCGTGTCCGGTCTTAACAACTACAACAGTGACGGCGATTGATGGTCATCGATTCGAACAACTCTACGTCTCTTACACAATAATATATATACGTATAGGTACGTATTATACAGTGTACGATATATATATGTACCAATGGTTTGGAAACTCTATCCTTGTCTGGAAACAATTATTATTAGTACCTATACATTATTATTATTTCAAGGATGCCTTAAATGTTGTATACTCTACTCGCTCGGGGCAGTACCGTTATTTTAATGCACCTTTACAGTTGTTTATTATCATCACGATATAAGTACTTGTAAAAATTAACAGTCCCGCGCATACTACCGCCTTATACCGATAATTCGTTTAAAAAAGTTTTCCGTTCTTGGTTTTTGTAAATTCAATTTTTCTATCAGTTTCTTCAAATCGTTCTCGGCTTTTGAATACCGTTCTACCTACACTTGCGCGGTTTGGGCACAAATACAATATACTAAACTTCTATATTCGCGTTGACCCTTTTTCGATAATGTGTCATAGCTGGTACACATATACCAGCCACCGGGTGACTTCCCCGTCCCGTCAAGCAAATCTCATAAAATTTTACTTATTATATAGCAATATGTAAATACAGATTGTTAATATATACATTTTTGTTCAGTAAAAAAAAAAATTAAAAGAGGTATACACATCGTATAACCTGCGACTCTACTGAAACCCTCCTCAAACGGCGCGAGCGCGTGTACCTATATAGCCTTTGGTAAATCGCGATACCAATTAAAACCGATAGGAACAACTGAACGGCCCGGTGACGTCCATATAACCATTATTTTATTCATACATACTATTATAATGTATTGTACATCTGCAACCGTCTCGGTACATGTAGTACAATGCAATGCGTACACTACGATTTATCATTCCCACTCTGCGGCAGTATTGCCGGCCATTTGTTCTCGGGTTCCTCTCGATTCGTTGAATTATGCACATTCCGACGAATACGATATAGATAGATGTACGTATAGATACATATTATACGCGAACGTGGGAAATACGACAATATGTGCTCTTGCCAATATCACACACACTCACACAAGTGCGCCGTATATAATTGTTGAGGTAATTTTATACTTTTCATCAATTTTCATCAGATTTTATAATACGTTGTATATGGTATAGAGTCCATCTACAACATATCGATGTGCATAATAATAATAATAATAAAAAAAAAAATACGCGTTCGTATAGTTCCATATATTATAATGTAGCATACAAATGTATATACATCATTGTGCACTGCAGTCGAACGCTTTGGTCATACGTTAGCGGTGTTACCAGTGGACGCCACATCCTAAGAATTATGTCAGACACTTACCTACCGTCAAAAAAAGTAAGAAATCTTAAAAATTTTAAATTGCCAAATTATCAACGCTGAAAGGGTATGGAAACTGCAGTTATCGGCTGACTGTATCGATAGTCCCATCCCTTTTGCCTATACAAGTATGCACCTCAGTACCTATACACTATACATCCATATTATAATAAATAGTGTATACCGATATGAATTGTATATTGAAGTTTCAAAAAATTATAAAATAATATAAAATTATGTGATTTATGAGATGCATTCTGCACGTTTTATATATTAATTATCTATACAACAGGCAAGTCAAACTCAAACTATTAACTGGGCCAATTATATGGAATAGGTAGGTAGTTTACTATTGTTGGGCCACAAATAAAAATTTGTCGAAAAAAACACATTTTATACAAATTGTATTCATTACCTATGCTTATAATACTTATTCAGTTTGTTAGAAGATGAAATAGAATAGTAGCATAATGTATATTATATAGGTAGGTCCTCTCGTAGTATACTCATATTTTTTTTTCATTAAATTTGGTATCCACGTTGAGCCTAGTACCACGTTTTTTACTTGCCCGAGAAATAATAATATTACGTGTAAAATATATAATATTTTACATATAGGTATAGACGACTATACATCGTACATTGTATTATAAATCACAATAATATCATTTACGAGTGTATTTATTTTGGAAGTCGCGATGCAGTGAGTTTCTGCTGTGGCCGTAAACGAGCTATCGGATTAGTGCGATAATAATAATAATATTGACTTCACTACTGTTGAGAAATTACTTGGTTGAAACTTACTTTATAGTTATGTAATATATATATATATATATATGAACGATTATTATTAACTTGATGCCGCGGCCGGTTCGACTCGTTTAAAAGAAACATATGCCGTGTGCGACGAAAAATATATGTGCACGAAACAGATATAGACGACACACATCAGCTGTGCAGCTGTCAATCGAAACGCCGTTTCGTATAATGTAGTAAATTTCTATTTAAATAAACGTTTGACCTAACGTACATTTTCCATTTTCGTACAATTATGTCTTGGCGTAGCTTATATTATAATTTATAATAATAACACACCGGTGCGCACGTTTACCCGAATCCCACTGAAAAGTTAATTTTTTTCGGAGGAGGAAACGGTGACATTTTTAAATTTTTTTTTTTCATACGATTAACCTAGATGGCTAGATAACGGTTTTCACGCTATACCTATTATTATAATATTATTATACCTGTACGGTCGTACGTATTATTATACTTTTACAGGTGGCCGTATCATATATATATATGTATAACATTATTATTACAATATACGTGTGTGTTTATGCTAATATTTGCATATAAATCGCGCACGGAATCAAATAAATCATTACGACCATCTGTGGCAATCAGTTCGGTATATACAAATTCTAATTTTATACACTTCCACGGTATAAAATAGTAAAACGTCCAACAGTGGTCAGTGATGACCTAGATATAGTAACACATGAAAGAAAAAAAATTGATTTAAAATATTTTTAATTAAAAATTCGTAGACAAAATATGGATCTAGGAAACACCCAACATTATTAAATATATTATACATTTTACATATTATTATTAAAAAATCAGTCATTTATTTTATCATTATTATTATTATTATGTGAGTATTGATGATTAAAACTGATAAAATGTAGAATCATTATATTCTAATATACATTGAAACATATTTTTAATACCTAGTTTGAATACCTAGTTTATGACAGCTAATAAATAAAGTCTATTTTTTTTTATGATTTAAGTATTACAATTTCTATTATAATTATGATATTGGCAAAATCGTTTTTACAAAAATGTTCGTATCAACAACCAAATAAATCAATATTAATAGATTTCCATTTTTAACAATCCCTGCAGGCTGCAATACAGTCACATCTCAAGAACAGCACTTAGTATATATTAATATAATAATATTATAAATTATAATTCAAACACATTAAGTACATTGCACTGGAAAAATATTGTTTTCTGCAGTTGCTTTAAAATCGTAATTTTAATTGATTATATTAAATTAAATATCGATAATAATTTAAATGATCATGTAATAAAAATTAATCGTAGTTTGTATTAAGTACGATATACTTGTTTAACTGCACGTAGGAATATGTATAAATCTGATGTAAAAACATATTTTAAACGCGTAAATAGGCATTACAGATTTAACTTTTTAATAGGCATTAAAAAAAACTCGTTCCCTGAGATTATGATAGCTATTAAGACCCGAGGTATTTACTATTTATTGATTTTTTTGTGTATTTAAAAACGATTCATGATAATAATATTGTATAAACAAGAAACATTCAAAACACTCAAACTCAAACATAATAATATTGAAGTAAATTCATTAAATTGTTTAAGTACACAATATAACTATATTAACTACCGTATGTCTGTGTCGAGCATAGAGCAATAAATAAATGTATATATTTGTATAAATTAAAAAAAAAAAATATATATATATATATATTATGTATTATACATATTATTTTATTCTCAAAGTCTCCGTATCTAACGATTGAAGTTGTGATAAAAAAATAAGTATACATTATTATATAATTAAACGAGTTGTCAATATTTTTTTTCCCAAGCACAATCATTGATCGGCCTTATAGAGCCAAAGTGGTATACACTGAAATCAAGACATATATATTGTCAATAGGGAAGCCTTTTAATGTAATATGTAATTAGAAGAAAACCACGATTTCTGTACAGTGCATCCCGCTATATGCTAAATCCGTACATATATATATATATATATTTCTGAACGCCGCCGATAAAACTATTTCTAATTGGCTCTACATTTAAATTTAATTATCCACTGGGCTGTCGTATAGCCTCGCGGGTGGTTAATTAATTAATAAATAAATCAATTCGAGGCTGCACTGGTGAGCCGCAGGGAAAGACGAGGGGAAAAAAATCAAAAGCGTTTTGTTTATCCATTACAATGCGTATAACATATACACTCGACCTAAGTACAATATAATATACCGAAGAATATAATGACACACGTCGTGTTCACACTTTATCCACCTCCGGGCGGTGTGAACTACCTATAATATTTCTTTAGACGTGTACAGACGACAACCACCGCAGTCGTCGCCATCGTTTCGATTGACAACTGACAACCGGCGGCTGCATCGGACCTATTTATCGCACAGGGAATTGATTTACCACCCCTTCTTCGTATAACAACCGGTCGTCGTTATCATACACTCTCTCTCACTTTCTCACTCGCTTAGGCTCGCTTAAATAACAGATATTAAATTAAGAACTATATATCGTTTAAAAACTACAAACATTTAATCTTAATCGCAAAATGTATTATATGATTACGATGGATTGTTACATGACAGTGCGTGTGAGCAGTTTTGTGTTATAACATAATAATATATTGTTGGTAATTTTTTTATAAAATCGCAATCAATATTTATATTTATTTGTATACATATTATAATTAAATATTTATTAAATGAAATGTCTCTATTATATGCATATTATAGCGATTTTTAAATAACTACTTACATAAACTTACATTGGCGCAAATGATATGTCATATTTGCACTTTTGGCGCTTATGTCATATGGTGAGTATAACAGCAGGTACCTATATAATATTAGATTGGCGCTTATTTCATACACATTTTGGCTCAAATGATAGGTCATTTTTGTACCTTTGGCGTTTATGTCATACAGCCATATAGCTCTCTATCGCGATACACCCATCACAGTTTATATTATAACTCTCGCTATTTTCCTAAATATTCCCTTCTCCTTTAACGCTGCAGCTACACTACGTGTGCAGCGTAATCGTCAACCTTTCCGCTTATCCGATAAATCGGTCACCGTCGTAGTTGTCTCGAACAAATAATAATAATAATAATAATAATAACAATATTATAATATATTACGATAATAACGACTCAATACCGCCGCCGCCGCACGCGTGTTGTAGTCGTAGTGCGATGCATAACGCGTAGGACCGATAGTCTGTTGTAATAATAATATTATTATTATAAACGCATAATATAGAGGAGAGGGGACGATGTATGGGTAAGAGAGAGATGCTGCAGCGGTATAGGAGGACTGGCGCAGCGGACGAGACGGCGGAGAGGAACCTGTGGAATGCGTGGACCGGCGCCCCCGGGGGCACATACCTGTTAACATGATTGGATTCTGCCGGACGGACGGTAAAGATATTATTATTACGTAAAACTAATAAAAACGTATTAGTCGTACGCGAGTGCGTGTGCGCGCGCGTCGGTGTGTGTCGAAGTTATATTTTGGGCGACTATACGACAACGACGACGATGACGGTCGACAGCCGACGCTTTTGATGTTCTCTAAGCGGACACCTCCTCGGGTCCTTTACGCTATGGCGATTGTTATATGAAAAAAAAAATAATAATAATAACGTCCACTCGTATGCGTATTATTGTAGTCAAGTCAAGTGGACTTGTGATGTAATATTATAATATACGACGGACAGACGACCGGCGATATGACGTAGCTATATGAACGACGACTCGTCGATGATATAACCATACGATTAGTACGGTTAATGGAGGCACAACGGTCGAGGCTAGTTCCACGGTGATCGGCCGAGAGGAAACAGAATTTCACGTCAATAATAATAATAATTCCTATTATGCGATAATAATATACGCGTCGTATGCTCGGAAATTGGAAAAATTGCAATTTTTTTTATATTACGCGTCGTCTGCAGGCACGTCAAAACATTTCGTGTTGTCGTCGCTTTGGTACATAAACATATTGTGTTTATATTGTTTGTAATGATATATTATTAGTATACATAACCTATATGATAACGACATAACGTACAATATTATTAAATAATGTCAATAATGTATAAAAAAATCAGCGTTTCTATTGTTTGTCTGTCCTCCACTACTACTTGACCGTTTCGAGCCTAAGTTATATCAATAGATTTTCTCAACTTGGAGGGTGTTGTAACGCCTATAAATTGCTATGGGTCGGATCACACGAACAATTAGTTTTGGAAATAAAAATAAATAAAAAGAATATTTTAATATTGTTCATTGAAATGGTCACCATTAGTTGCAGGTTTATTACCTACTATTATAATAAGTAGACATATGACATGTGTACTGTGTAGGTATTATTGAAATTTAAAAATGTATTTTTATGTTTAATTACTGTATTATTTAAAAAAAATGTATGTTTTAAAAAACAATTTAAAATCAAATAAACTTATAAAGACAATACATTGATTACTTTAATGATTTTCAATCGTGATTTACTTTCTCAATTCTGGACATTTTTTTCGGATGTAAACACGTGCGAACGAATTCCAATGTCAACGATATTTTATTTACGCCGTTGGCTTTTGATCATTGGTCGAATAATGCGTCTCCAGTCTTTAGCGTTTCCATAAAAAAAATGTCCAGAATTATAAAGTGGAAAATCATAAAATTAATCAGTGTAATATTGTGTTAGTATTATATATTACAACCGAAACAAAACGGAAAACGATAGAAAGAATTCTGAAAGATAGATTAATTTTAACTCTGGTGAAGATGAAGGGTTAAAACTTAAAAACACAGATACAACAGACTGGTATGATATAATATAGAATTACGATTTTATGAAACTCCAATAAGACCATCCTCGTCGGCAGTACGCACCGCTCACATTATATTATTGTCTATAGATAACTCGAAAACCTCATATTATATACTAAATCGGATCCGTACGATAGTCGATAGAGGGCGTTGGTGGCGGCGCAAACTGCATTAAACACAAGACACGATGGAACTTAACTCGATAAGTCAAATGTTCGATAACTCGGAGGAATGCATTTCAATATTTAACAATAAAATATGATTTTCGTAAGTGCCCCGTGCGAGATCGGGTTCGTCCAGCAGAAGCAGGTCACTCGGTCACGTCTTGTTAGCGAACTTTATCTCGGCTCACGACGAGTGTATTATATTGCACTTTTTACAAAAGGTACGCAGGGCCCGACTTCTATGAGTGTATTTTATTACAATAATATTATGTAGAAGCTGGTCTGAAGGATTTCTTCGCCATATCATAGAATACATTACACGCGTCCGTCCGGCGGTGACGGCATAATTATTTAAAATGCTCAGCATAATAATACTACACACGGGCCACTGCAGTACACATTACATTAATGTTGTAACGAAACAATAATAATATTATCATAAAAAATAATACGTAATAATGTACCACGCTGTATACTAGCGGCGTAACGCGACGCATACGATTATTCGGCGCAGGCCAGAAACAATACCTGTACGATCTACTGGAACGGATTTCGCGGGCATCGTCGTCATTATCATGAAATTATAATATTATCATTATCGTTATTGTTATTGCTGTGCGGTTAACGCCCTTGTCCGCGCAAAACGCCACGACCATATTATAATAATAATATATTATAATATATTATTATAAACGATTCGCCCGGATGCGTGTGCGTCCGTATATATATATATATGCGTCGCCGTCAAACCGCGACCACGGTATACACACTACACATATTATTACTACCTATAGTTTGTATATTATACTATGCCGAATATCGTTTCGAACGTGTACACACAATATATACCTACATGGTGCAATTACTTTAACAATTTGTATTTATTTTTCGACGGTTTTAGGAGGTACTACCGCGACTGTCGCGTATCACTTCGGCCGTAATTGAGTGCCCGACACGCGCTAACCTATTGTCATATATCATAAGCCTTAACCCCGTCCGCTCTATATAATATATGATAACGGCTATAGCTCTCCAGCAAAGTCCATGTCACACCTTTGATGAGGTGCGATGGCATAATATCGACGTTTATCGATTTCGTTCCTTCTATAAAAGCGATCGACTCGTGTATACGCAATCCCAGGGCCGTACGTAGTTTTTCAAAGGCATAAGAGTCAAATAGTCAATCGATAAGTTCAACACCGTTTTTTCTCTCGATCGAAAACTCTATTATTATTAATAATCAAAACACTCATAAATATCACATTACACTAGCCTGTGTTACAATCGCTTCTGATTACAGTGAGTCACTCGTTCAGGACTGTCACACGCCAGTTCGACAGGTGTGTAACTCTACGATATTCTCCACAATTTATATTCGTCATACGACCGTGACGGCGGCTTTTCATTGCATTGATCGAATATTAATTATTTGGTCTCGGCTAACTTTCGATTCATTGGCCATTTGCTAGATAATAGCTATAATAACTTACTCCGGTAAAATTTAATCTTTACCGTGTCTTATAAAATATTTGTAAATCACTGTGGCCAAGTAGGTACCTATAATAATAAATTATGATACGCAGCTGGAAGGTACCTACACCGTCACTGCTCGCTAAAAACACTACAAAAATAATTACTATCGTACGATTTTTATTTTTTTTATTGATCTCAAATACAACTCGGCAGCAAAGGCCATTAGTTATCGTGTATTAATTACTATTTACAATTATAAACGTTTCATTCTTTATATTAACAGTACGATTACATTTTGTCAATTAGATTAGTTAATTTTAGACATTTCAGGATTTTTCTGTTCTGATTTTATCGTACGATTATCGGCCAGAGAAATATATTATATTATTTTTAACCTAACGAACCCTGCTATGTTTGTAATAATAAAATATTGAAACTATTGAAGCTCAAATTATGTTTTATATAGAAACTGGGATGGATGTTTTGATATAGTTTCCAAGCTAATACACGGCTTGTCTTGTTATTATTACAGTTGTTTTTTTTTGTAAATTCGTGTGACCTTGAACTGTTTGAAATCAGTATCTACTAAACCAACAGACATTATTTTGTATTCATTTTCATGATGACGAGAATAACTTATGGGTGATCACGACGCGGACTCCATCGTATAATATACAGAGCGATCGATATAAAAAATAGTAAATACCTATATGAGCGGGATCGTTTTAAAAACAATAGAGCACTGTTATATTAATAATAATATTATATTTGCCCATTGAGTAAACATCTCATGTATAGATCGTGTGTCTTTGTTTTATCAAATTATAATGACACGTTCACACTGCACACACAATTCACACATATATTATAATAATATGCTATACATCGCACGACCGGTAACCACTATAGGTTATACATGGTTACTATATGTATATAATATGCATACACCTAATAATATTATAACGTAGTACGATATATTTATGTATGGCGCGTGGGAGGAGAGATATTGTTATATGATAATCGTTATTATCGTTACCGTATGGGAGACGGACGACAGTCGTATACCAACTTCGGCATATAACAACAACAAAAACAATGGTATTATTACGACTTGTAGGTACACCAGTCGTCTGCGTAGGTATAAATAATATTATAATATATCGCATAATAGCACATTATTATAATAATATTGTAATGCGTCTCGACCGAGCGCGTGCTCGTCTCGTATTATCGTCGATTAGCGCAAAAACTATTATTATTATTATTATTATAGGCGGTTGCGGGTCGGCCGCTCTGCACAATAAACCTAATATCATTATATTATATTATATTATTATGTGTATAACACATTATTTTTATTATGTGCGTACAACACTTATATAATAAAAGGAGGTCCGGTCGGCGTTGTATATACGAGGTGTATAATATAATACGCGTGTATTATAATATATAATATTATGTATATTACATTGTCTGTTCGCGGCATAACGTTGTTATAATATTATGATTCGCGCGCAAACGCATCAAAGTATAGGTACCTACTTATGTAGAAGAAGTATGGAGAAAAAAACGAAATTAATACAATATATTATAATATCGGGCGACGGGAAAAGTGCAGAGGGGAAAAGCGGCTGAACAAAACCAGTCACTTCGGTCAGTGTACTGTTGGCGAAAACTCCCACCGAAGCGGCGGCGGGTTAATTGAAATTGCACCTTTCGTCGGCCCGTCGGATTATTTATTCGCGTTGTTACGACGTATCTCTCTCTCTACTTCGCGTCCCGAGGCCGTGCGCGTGCGCGCGCAACATTATATTATTGTAGGTACGTTTACCCATTGTTCGCGTACGAGTCGGTCGGCCCGCACGGAGGAAGGACGAGTATATATAATATTATATTATAGAAGAAGAAGTTTGTTTGAAAAAAAAGCAAAAATAATAATAATAATAAACCGAGCCAGAGTCTAGCCGAGAAAACCACTTATCACCGGCGCTGGATCTAAATACGTTTCTTTTTTTATATTTATTTATTTTTTATCCCGCATCTACCTGCCAGCGCCATCGGAAATGATTTTTAAACATTGCTTATTATTATTACAAGTCGGTCTCTCTTTCTGTCTCTCCGTCTCCGCGTCCGTTTCTCTCCCTCTGCGGTCCGTCTCTCCGCGCGCGTCAGAGTTCTCCGAAGCCGTTTTTTTCTAAGCACACCCCCCCCTTACCTACAATGTACGCGTTATACATTATATTGCACACACGTATTATGTACGTATAATAATAATATATGTATACACACGTATAGGTAAATAACTCTACGGAACCACCACCGTCGGGCCCGACCTGCAGATGGGCGGACTCGAAGTAAAAATGACAGGCGGACACGAAAAAATAATAAATATATACGTGTGTGTGTGGTTATGTGTGGTATCTGCTCGATAATAATAATTACGGTATTCAATTATAACATTATATTACGGTCGGCTCCGGGGCGGAGTGTTGCCAAAAAACGGACGACGACGACGCTCCACCACCTGCAGCCGGAAAATCATGACGAAATCACGTGGCCATAGTTGAATAGTTTGTAGCATAGTTCCACAGGAAATTTGGACTACCCCGGAAAATATCGGAGGTTTACCGAGGTCGTGTAACGAACAGAAATGTGTCGCGTGAGTATATTTTATTGTTATATATACAGCGAGATATTATAATAAAATAATATACTCCGCGAGGATTCCCACGAGAGCCGCACGTGCTGTGAAAACCATACACTATTCTATGATTTATACACCGCACACGAACAGAGGTGTAAATCACGTGTTTGTGGTAAATATTATATTATGTATACGAACGGATTCGATATTATATCAAATTGAATAATAATGATACGTCGCGCTGGTTTGAATACGTGAACGTGTACTATATTAATTATAATACGTACAATATACTATGTAACAATATTATTATTTGGCTGTTGAAGCCTGTGAGTTGCTATAGTACTGTAACGATCGTTTAAATTTTTTCACGAAAAATCTATTATCGATTCCAACATGAACAGTTAGAATTCAACGACGACTCACCGGGTGGAGCATGTAAGCCGATAGTGATATTATGGTACAACAAGGAAAGGGTGAGATGATAAAATTAATATTTGTTATGATTTTTAATGTTTTTTAGCGTTCGAACGGTTTTCGTATTGTTATAAATCGTCTATGGTTTTTTTTTGTATTTGTAACTCATAAATTAGTCTAGAAAATCATAAATATAATAATATGGTAACACAACAATTTACTGTGACCTTGTAACGGCCGTCACTCCGCCGCCAACGCACGTATCCCATTCAATTCCCACCGCGTCTGAGGCGAAAAATATTTTGCCTCACTCTGTCGGTACGAAACATAAGTCGGTGAGGGGTTAGTCAAGACACTTGTGATAAGATCAGACTGAAAAAATAATATTGATAAACGTTAATTTGTCAATTTTTAGTTACATAGACGGGTAGTATACCAAACGATAAAATGTTGTACAGATAGGCAAACCGATTCCCCCTCTCCCAATTCGTACACTCCTGTTACCACATCGATTGTGCTTATGTTTTTCATTTCAAAATGTATTATCACCAAACTGCGTGCTTTGTCGTATACCTATATATAGTGCACATAGTTTAGAAAACGGTTTTTTACTCGCAGGAATTTTGAAAATGCAGTCTACTCCTACGATAATAGATTCCTGAACAACCACTATACATATTATAACGACCGATTATAAGTTATTGGAATATTGTTTGACGTGTAACAATAACATGCACCGTATGAGACGGTACAACACAGACACAATATTATATAATATGGCGAGTGTATTAAATTTTCGGAACTCGGGTCGTAAAGCGGTCGGGATAACAATTTTGGGATACTGCATTTTTGTTTGTATCGGCATTTATTCAAATACGTTGAAAGCCTTTTCGAGTCGAATAAAACGAAAAAAAAAAATGAAAAAAAGTCACCGCCGAAACCATAAGCCGCTTATCGCCGAAGACGGTAAAAAAAGGTTTTTACGGATTTATATATTTAATAGTAACGTATTGGATAATAACCACACATTCCCACGCATGCGCCTATCACGCGGATTCTTTTAATTTCGACTATATATAATGTTCGAGACTTTTTGACATGGACGATATTTCCGCCGTCTCGTCGTCGTGACGTGCAGTGCCCGGTGGGGTCTTCACATTATCATTATTTTATTTCCACGCCGGACAATGAGCGTGCACACATATTGTAAAGGTATAATATATAGCTATAGGTATATTCGTCAATATAATATATACTACTTATATATTATACGAGACCAGGACGAAGGACGACCTGCAGCAGCGATGACCGCTCGGCCGGGAGGCGTTTTGTTTAAATTCGTTTTTGCCATCCACCGGAGACACATTGTTAGATATTAAATTATTATTACCATACATCGTTGTGTGTGTGTGTGTGTGTGTGTGTGTTTGAATGCGCTAAGGGCGTACGATATACATATATAAATAGACAGTGTTGTATAGGATTTATAATATTATATATACACCTCGGCAGGACGAATATTATTATTTCCTTCGGAGCTTTGTACACTCGATATAATAAAATATATGTGTGTAATAATATGTATGTATACATTTCTAGGTATTGTTACAACATAGTACGTATAATATTATTATTATTTTAGCTGACAATATTTGTCGAAACAGTCGGCCGCATTGTCTTCCGCGTGGTCCGTACATATATAAAGGCTCATGACCGAAAGGATGGCGACGACGACGATGTCCTCGACCGGAGCTGGAGGCGTTCGTCATCGACTGATATTATACGTACCTACGTATTGTGTAATACACAGCGAGATCATTATTATTATATGCGTCGGGTCGGCTATTATAATGTATGCAATTCACACATTACACCTATAAAACTTACGTGCATTTTCGGCGGGACTTCACGCGCAGTTATTCACACGTACGCTTCGGTGCAGCGGTTCGTAAAATGGCCTTACGCTTTGGTCGTCGAGCTATTTATATATAATGTATAGTGTACGCGTGTAAAGTACTAATATTTTATTGAATGCACGATCGCACATATTATACGGATAATATAATATCACAGCACCGATAATACAACACTCTGGTATTCTAATAGTACCCATAACCGCACACTCGCGCTTAAATATTCCAAAAATCAGAATTCGAATAAATCCAATATTCAATGGAAAACTACTCGATATTTTCCACTCCGAAGAGAATTTGTGAATCATAAATATGTATTAATTTAATTATATAAGATGGTGCCTCCTTGCAGGTAGACAGGGAACTATACTGACGGTGTAGCCTCATCTATTTTAGCTTGTCGACAAAAGAAAAATCGGCTTATTCGTAGACCAGCTCGAGAGAGGTGGGGTCTCGAAAACCGACTGACTTTAGCCACCGCCACCAAATGATTTGAAATAATTATTGAATGATGTTATAAAAAAATCTACTGATGAAAATTTAGATTATAACATGAAAAAACAATAAAATTATAAAATTATAAAATTGTTCAGTTTATAATATATATATAATTGTTTTTGACATGCTCTGAATTTTCATCAGCCGATTTATTTTTAACATCATTTAATTATTTCAAATAATTTGGTGTGGGTGGCTGAGGCGCTTAAGTCGGTAGAATTTTGAGACTCCCCCCCCCCTTAAGCTGGTCTACGAATAAGCCGATTTTTCTATCGCATTAGCAGGCCCGATTCTATTAACTATACAAATTTCAAAGAAGCTAAAATAGGCGAGGTACAACTGTCAGTAGTTCCTACTGACTATAGTGGGTATTGGACAAATTTTTTTTAAAATTATTTTATTCGTTTCCATAGACCATGGCGATGTAGCAATAAGCGTTACGCAAAATCGGTTAGAAAATAAAACGAAAACCCGTATCCATCCCAAAATGGCAAATCCGTCTCTTATTTATGTTAAAACGGAGATGAGCGCATATTATACGCTCGGTGGATCACTCTGTATACCAACTTATACAGAGTTGACCCGCATGACAGACACGATCGAAGAGACGTTAGGTAAAAAATAAAAGCGTATAGGGGCAAAAATGAAGTAGACTCGCACAGACTTACAGACATAAGCGTACACCGTATTTTTTTCGCAATACGTCAAATCGCAGACTCGCGCGGCTTGTTTGTCGTCGAATTTCATAAGGCGCACGTACCTCGGCACATATATATATATATATATAAATATGTACACAATATTACCCACGAGTGTATGGGATTTTACGACGAATATATTATTATTATTATTATTAGGTACTACTGTTGTTGTTGTGTTGTATATATACATATTGTGTCGTAGTATAGTCGGCATATAGTGGAAATTTCATTGTCGCATCGAATTGTCGAGCACGTCAGTCTCGGAAAAACTCATTCGCTCCGAATTCTCTCTTATTTTATTATTATTTTTTTTTTCACAACCCTCCTCCCGTATACGGGTTTTCGACAAAATAATACGCTGACTTGTCATCGATTTTCGCGGCGAAAAAATTTCTCCGCACTCAAAAACGTCCATAGCAATTATATCTATTTGGCCAAATGAAATTCGACCATGTATTCTATTCGCGCAAAGTTTTTATTAAATTGACCTTTTTTCCCCTTCTCCCCCTCCCGCAGTCTTATATAGTCTATAAAAGTTACCAGCGACGACCGCGTGTTACACGGATACTGTATATCATGTGTATCAAGAAAATAATATAAAATTGTAACTTTTTCACGAGAGAAGATTTTCTTTGGACCCTTAAAACGCGATAATATTCTTAAAAATCTAAAACCTCTGCATCAATAATATTAATAAGTCTTTCAATCGAAAATATATTTAATTAAATATGAGACAGTATAAAAGTGGAAGTTGTTGGTACCTGCAAATACACTTGAAATATGCAAAAACTTCAGACGTCCGCTTGGTTTGATTTTGAAAGTCTTGATTACAATATTCATCTTTCAAATTTAACGATATTATTAGTAGGTACGTACCTATAGTTTTTATGATAAATTTTCTAATTAGATTCGAGGAAGAGCAAATCGATTATTTATCGACAGTAATAATGCACTAATGCGTATTTTTGTTTCTTTTTGGCACTTGAAATGTTTCATACGGTCGCGGGACCTTTAAAAAATAGAAATTAAATAACAGATCATATTATTATACAGAACGAATTTTCTAAAGGTCATTCATTGTTTAGATGTACCCACTCCAGTGCCATTGAACCACGATGTGATTCATTTCATGCAATTTAAAAACTGTTGTAATTCGTTCAATAAATAAATAAATTTAATTATTTGTTTATAACTATTATATTTAATAAGTAAAATATATTATTATTGTAACATTTAATATATGCAGACTATGGGTTTCCAAAAAAAAAATGTATTTTTACAGCAAAACATTTGAAAAATGTGGTGATTGCGTAAATTAATTTATTTTTAGATGTTGACTATAAATTTTATATTATAATAATAACATTAATTAAAAACTATTAAGCGACGGAAACTTAAATTCCGTCTGATAAATATTAAAATGGAGTGAAATATTATCGTGAGTTACATACCTGGAAGACGGCGGCCCTCAACAGGGATGATGTACTTAGAATGCCTATCCAAGACGCCGTGTTACCTAAGTTTTATCATTGAAGCTACACCTAGTATATAAAATATATATAAGTATATATATATTTAATACTTGTGGTTCATAGTTTCTACCGATTTGTATATGGAAAATTCATGTCGATAGCGTGCAATGCGAAAGGTGTATACCCAAGTCAGTTTAAACAATAATTATTGCTGTAAACGTAAGCAGTTGTGTTAATCATAACACAATCGTATTATGTCTGTTATAGAACTCGATAAGATATTAAACACTTTTTTATAATTTATGCTATGTTATTCAATCAACAAGTTATACCTGTACCTACTTAAAGGTTCTCCGAAGAACCGCTGCAGTATGGTTTACGGTTGGTATATACCGTATACCAGGGATCGCCAAACGGACAAGAAATAAAAAAGTCAACCCGTCAATATTATACTTTCTAGTGTTGTAATATTTATCATATTTTAAGAATCACGTATAAGAATATGATATGACATCAGCCGCAGACGCATCCTACTCCCAATAATAATGATAATCTAATATATATAGAATTCTCGTGTCACAGTTTTAGTGGTCCTCCGTAACGGCTCGACCGATTCTTATGACATTTTGTGTGTATATTCAGTAATCAGTAGGTCTAACTGGTCTGAGAATAGGCCGTAAAGTATTTTTAACCCTCCTACCACCCATCCGGGGAGGTGCTCGAACGGGGATTTTGAGATTTACTCTATGGACATTTTCGTTTATATATGGTTGCTTTTGGTTATATATAGGGGAAATAATTAGTAGAAATTAGTATTTATGTGTCATTGGTTTCCAATGGTTTCATTCTGGCAGATCAGGTGCAAGCATAACGCATCGGATTAAATTTTCGCACTCTGCCTACTCGATATGCTGTGGCGCCGCACGTTGTCCGCGTTCCGACGTAGTCAGAGGCCGAGTTGCACCCAAAACGAGTCGAACAATCACAATTTTTTTTTTTTTTTGCTGGCAACGAAGTGATCGGGATCAGCCATAGCAATAATATATACTAACATATTATTATATAATACGGTTGTGTTGTTTAAAATAAAATAATGTCCGTACGTCCAGCTGTCCCGGCCGAATATCATCGGTCTCTGCGGCGCGTTGAATTTTATCGTTTGGCGCGCGGCCAGGATGGCGCCGTTAAAGAACTCCGCCGATTCGTTTTTTATAGAACATTTTCGCAACACTCGTGTACATAACTCACCGGGGTAATAATATACCGTTGACATTATAAATATAACGCGCACGTACGGAAACCGACTAGAAACGGATTCGCATAAAACGTATATACATATAGGTACCTATATATATATTATACGACGAGTGCGTTCGACAACTATAATACTACCTCCATACGGTAAACCGGGGCAGTTATGTAAATGGATAATGTCCGTATATATGTGTAGAGGTACTTACGCGATTTCAATTTTTCAAATACAGCTAACGTATCCGATTTGAATGCGAATAACGTAACGTTGTTTCTCCATAATACCCATACAATAATTATTATCATAGCAGTCGTCAGGTCTGCTGCAGAACAGCGAATATGCCTGCGCCAGCGATAAGTACAGTTTTTATTTCTTTTTATTAAATTTATTTACAACCTATATTATAACTACAGTACCTACGACAAGTATAATGATAGTAAATTTGACAGTAACTATTATTAACGTGTTTATTATTTTCCGATGTTTCTCGGGAAAGAGTTCATATAATAGAGCTCTACAGTTGGTTTAGACAAAGTTTATAAGTGCCTCCCAGACAGAAATTTAACTCTAAACGATAAAAAAACAAATTGTATGACGTTTACTATAAATAAATCCTCTACAGATTTCAACTCTATAATTTTACATAACTGTAGTTTTTCTTATATTTGTTTTGAAATATTCAATATTGTATTACTCTCTATATTTCTATCACAGACATGTTTAAAAGAGATAAATATTGAAAAAATTTTTACAAATAATATACTATGTTAATTTTTACTGAAGATAAATAAAAAAAAAATTGCTTGTGACATGAGGTTTGCATTTACGGGCAGGCACTAAGCCCGACATAGTACTTTAAGATTCTGAGTGAAACGACGAATGTATTGATTTTACAATGATGTGTGTTTTTTTTTATTTTTTTATTTTTTTTTTGTTGTGTCTGCCATCACGTTTTAGAACAGTAAAAGTGCTTGGATTTTCTTCAACAGTAGCTTTTCTAATAGGAAAGTGAATCTAGTTGGTACTTTGGGGGAATTTCAAAGGAACAAAAGTAAAAATTTCCCAGTAGTTTCACAAGTGCCGGGAAAAACAACATAAAAATTAAGGAAAAACGGGAATTTTTACGCAAAATCGGTTATCCAAAAAATCGATTTTGGTTTTTGGTGTAACTCTAAAATAAATGAACGTATATACATGAAATTTTCACTGGTTGTTTATATTTGCATTTTATATACACGATAACATTTTCATAATATTTTGATTTATTTTGAACTGTTTAGGGACATTTTTATTTTCCATATTTTTTTAGTTTTTTTTCTAAAAATATCAATAAAATTGTATTTGTTGGTTGCGAAAGCTTGAAAATTTAATAGAAGGCTCCTAGTATATTGTTTCAAAGGCAGATGAAAAATATTAAAAATCCTTAGTCACAATTTTTTTTTATAAGCATTTAAAGTTCAAAAATTGACAAAATATGGAAAAATCACGAGAATTAGCAAATTATTTTGAGTTAAGAATTCGTAAAAATTTTTCTTTTTAAATCTAAGATTTTAAAATGTAATACAAGATTCTTTATAAGATTATCTACCTTTATCA
>WHPZ01560512.1:0-17994 GCA_016617965.1 Macrosiphum rosae
AGGCAATAAGAGAACAGATATTAAATAATATGTTTGTGTGTGTTACAACTTACCCCACACCATGTTACAACTTACCCCACTACCGGGGTAAAATGTAACAAAAAAAAATCATGATATTCAATATTATATTAATTTATGTGTTTGTTACTAAGGGCCTAAAAAGCATATTATGAAACAAGACAATATTCTCTGTCTATTGGTATAGGAAAAAACTGATAGTGAATATTATTTTCTAAGATATAGCCACAAATATTAAAAGTGTTACAACTAGACCCGGTCTCCCCTACATACAAGTCAAAAATCCTCTTGAAAAAAATTATTTTGTAAGCAAGTTAACGAATATCACAATATTTAGAATCTTACACAAATAACAGTAGGTAGGTAACTAAAAGGCCAAACAAAGTCATGAGTTATATTCGAATTATAATATTATGTTGGGCACTGACGCACTGTTGTCTCAATTCACATAGTCCAGAGCAGGATGAGTAATATATTATTATAACTAGAACAGGGATTAAAAATGCATTTTACAATTTCTCCTATGGATAATGGTAGCTATGCAATACTCGTTTTGGAACAATTTTTTCATGGCCTATTGAACTATTAAATGGATTTTTTCCTTTTTACAATTTATCAATTTAAATTATGGAGAGCGCGATGAGCCGATGAATGTTATGATTTTACAATGCTATGTGTTCTTTATTTGTATACATGAAGATTGAAGACTTACATTTTCAACTTCAATATTTTTTCTGATAGAAAAGTGAATCTAGTTGGTACATTTAGGGGACTAAAGGTAAAAAGTTCCTAATACTTAATTAATAATAATTGGAAAAAAGCAAAAAGAGGAAAAATACGCAAAACCAGCATTTGACAAAACTAATTTTTTATTTAGTTGTAATTCAAAAATAAAATAGATATTTGAAATTTTTACAATATATTTTTAATAGCATTAATATAATATACGGTTTAAATTTCAAACTATTATAAATAGTTAACTGTTTTTGAGATATTTATTGACATAATATGTCATTTATGACTTTTTTTTCAATAATTATAGATAAAAAATGTTTGGACGGCCAAAGCTAATATAATACAAGATTCCTAATAATTTGTTATTAAATCTATTAAAAATATATTGAAGACATGTAGGCTAAAATTTTTTTTTAAAAACATTTGATGATAACATTTTGACAAAATTCATTAAAATTATTAAAAATTGGGAATTATTTTGTAGTTAAAAATGTATAAAATGTTCTACTTGTTATATTAAAGACATTTACTTGATGTGTATGATAATTAAAAAATTATATTATTATAAAAAAATATGATTAAATTATTTTAATATGCACAAGACCAATTTTGTATTTGAAATACTACTTAAAAGAAAAATCTCAAGAGATTTTTTTATAGAAAATTGTGTAATAAACATTTTTTGTTTAAAACTTGTTTTGATTTAAGCAATACTGCTTATAAAATATTAATATGACTTTCTGGTAAATTTGTTTTTGTTTGGGGTGGGAAAACTTATGTAGAATCTTGAATTAAATTTTCAAATCTTAAACATAAAAAGAAAATTATTATTAATTTTCTACTCAAAATAATTTGCAAATTATTTTCGTGATGTAGACGAATTTTTTCAAAATTCTAACTTAGACACGCTTATGAAAAATTATTGTGAATTTACTCTCAACTTTTTTTTTTTATAATTACACTATAGTAACAACCTAGTGTTAAATTTTCAAGTTGTTGACCGAGTGAATACAAATTCACCCTTAAAACTTGGGTTTAAACGATGTGGTTTAATGGTAAATTGCAACTATACTTTATTATTCCATCGTTGTAGGATGATCAGAGTTTTGTACTTTATTCGTTTATTAACTCAGTACCACGACGAAAATACATTATACAAATCATTTACTCGGATGCTCTTGGAATTTAAGACATTAAAGGGACACAACGCTTTTTGTAATTTGTGCGGTGTAGAAAGATGAGAATTGTCGATATCGGTAAACTACGGATAAAGTATAATGTCGCGGAACGCAAATAATAACATCGCATATAGAGCACACAGCAGTCTTTCTGGAATGGTATAGATTTTTTCTAATCCTCTCCGTCAGTCCAATCCCATACAAAATAATAAAAACAGAGAAAAGAGTGCATCAAAAAGAGGAAAAAACTAAATAAATGCACCCGCCAAAGGAAATAAATATTACGAAACCCGTACTTGTTCACATATATTATGGGCACAAGAACGCGGAGGCAGTGGAGGGAGACGTTTTTTCAGCAGCTTGACCTCGGTTGACCACCGCGACGTTGAGAAATGGAGCAGCTGATTTTTTTTTCTTTTGACCGGGGTAGCAATTAAAAACGCAGGAAACAGGAGACGTGTCTGAAACGGGACTGAAACAAGGGAGATTCTGGGGGGAGAAGTAATTATAATAATTCCTCGTCAAAACAATGCAGTGGTATACCCTTATGCATAGTCGTGAGCTCCTTAGAACACAAAACTACTACGGCTTGTTATTATTATTCCCTATTTAGGGTTCTCAATCGGTTTAAATATCAGGGTCACCCGTCGTAAGCGTCGTCAACGGCGCGACGGCCACCGCCGTCGTCATTATAATAATAGCCCTTTTGTCGTGAATGCCAAACAAAACGTTCAAGTTATACATAGGTATGATTAGGACAAGGAAAAAAACATCGACTGTATTACTATAGTGTGCTATAGTGAACATGGAATAAGATCGCCGTTCATTTCATAAAAGAATTACGACCTAACGGAGCAAATACCGTCAGCAATACTGAGTTCACATCAGTTTATTTAAATATTTTTTTTTTAAGATCAGAAAACATGGTTAGACAGAATACGTCACAAGGGCTGGACGAAGAGCTGAGTTTTCTATATAATTATTATAAATTTGAGTTTAAAAAAATAAAGTAAATTAAAAATATGTATTTAATTTATATACATACATAGAAATGAACGTTGGTCCGCCTGTTTGTAGTTAATAAACTCAAAAATTACGGGACTGTTTTTAGTAAAAGTTATATTAATAAATTTCTTGAGGCTTTGAGGGGGTTTATAGCTAATTTTTCAACCCATCTAGTTGCTATAGGGTGGCTAGTAGCTAAACACATGATTTAGATTTCCTCTCACGAAAAAAGAATATATTTTTTGTTTATTTATAAGGCTGTCATTGGTTACATAATATATTACTATTATAATAGTAGAAATATGGTAATATACATATTTAAAAAATAAAATCTTTAGCACAGGCAACGCCGTGCAGGAAACCTAGTGCTAATAGCAGTACAATTATTATTATAAAAACCAATTTTTTAAATTTTTTCAAAATCTAGATTAAAACGAAATGTTCAATACCACGATTAATGTTTAATAATTTTCAACTAATGAGATCTATGAAAAGTTTGGACAGACGTAAATTGTGCCCAACGAAAGGAAAATATTGTAAATTGCGCATTTTCGCCCAATATTTTTCAGGTATAAATTTCTATGTAGTAAATTGCGCCCAATTAAGCTCAGAAATATTATTTTTATGATAGTCATTCCAGAGGACACTACGAGGAAGTGACTATCACTGTCCTCCAAAAATTATTTTTTGGTTTGCTTGAAATAAATAAAATAGTTAATAAAAATGGCAAATTTTTATTTAAAAAAAAAAAATAATTTGGGATTAAAAAGTTGTTTAAAATATTTTTTGTTATGTTAATTTATGCAGTAAATAATAATACAAAATCAGGTAAATTATATAATATAGAGTTAATAATAATTATAAGTTACTTGTAAACCCAACGGCCCATGTTGCTAAGGGTCTTTATATTTTATAAAAAAAAAATTTTAGTTATATAATATCAACAATATTTAAAATATTAATATCGATAGCTTAGATATCAATTAATTCAAGGGCACTTATATAATATACTATGGGCGCAATTCACTATACCCATTTTTGAAACCGAAAAACCCAAGTAGCAATTTACTATGCATATTTTAGAAACCAAAGAATCCCGGGCGCAATTTACTATAGTATTTTTATTACCTGCTCAATGTGGGCCCAATTTACAAGCGCCCAAAAGTTTTGTGGTTATATTTTGGTGGACAAAATGTTCCCGTTTCAAATACAATTTTCAACTTTAACTATAAACTACGTTTTTATGTGTAGGATAGCAAATAAACATGAATTCAATATTAAAACCACTGTTTATTAGTAATGATAAATTGAATTTATCTAATAGATTTAAATTAAAAAAAATAACATGTGTTTATGTATATGTGCATAGCGCATACTGCCTAATATTTGCCATCTAGTAACATTAAATCTGTAGTTATAAGTTACACAATACTGAATAGGTACCTACATAAAATATATATATATTTTTATATATAAGAACATAATATTTATATTACAAAATATCAAAAGTAAAGCGTAGAGCTACAATTCACAAATCTAATACACAAAGAAAACACTGCAATAGTGAAGAATTTCGAATGAAAATAAATGCAGTGAACTCCAAAAAATCGAGGCAATAATCGATAGATTTATGGACATTGTAACCGAAAGTTTTTGGTCTGCATGCTTTAAGGACGGAAATACATGTACCTATATAGAACAAATACAAAATACGCAATGCCGTTAAAGAGATTTAAAAGGGAAATCTTATATTGTTGGCATGAATATACGTCGAAAAGATATAATATATATTATAACTTTTGTCATACAAACCACTTATTTTTCATGTTACCAGTACCATAAAATAGAAAAAATTATATTATTTGAGAATGATAAACATAATTCAAATTTGACAGACAGAACAACAAAAAAAACCTTGAATTTAACTTTTTCGTTACTTATAAACATTGTGGAAAAACTTTTTATGTATCCCCGTATAACAGATATTATAATATGCAGTTTCTTTGTTATTGAAATTTTAAATGATTGATTTTGTAATACTGCAATGGTTATAGTACCTATATTAAGGATATATTCGCCATCTTAAAAGGCATATTGTAATTTTGTAAAATTAATAACAAAAGTGCTTATATATTTTACGAACAAAATGTACGAATTTTATTTTTGTAATTCACGAAACTTAGTACAAAACACTAAAACTGTATATATATTATAGTAGGTACTACTATAGGTACCTACTTAATAGAAATTCGTAATATGTAAGTATATTCTGTGATAAATATATATTTATATATATCAAACAATAGTAACAACTTGTTGTTTATATTGTAGAACCGAATACATGTTAATAATACGACATAACGATAAGAAATTTGATCCCTAAAAAATACTTCGGGAATCGATTATGCTTAAACCAGTCAAGTGGACAGATGTTTTATTATAATTTATAATTAATTAATACCAATTGTTTAATTTAAAGTGTGGATTTTGGTATATAATAGAAATATATATATACATAGTGAGGGATAATATAAATTCTTACACCACGCTATAAAATACTGATCATGTTTAGTGGATCATTTCATAGATGTACCAAATGTGTGTGAAAAATTTCTGAACAGAGTATTCAGAAACCAGGTGGTAGACACCCGTCACACTTTATTCACTAGATAGACCATGGATTTTGACGTATTATTATTATTATTGTAGATTCTGTTATTATTAATCATATAAATCATTTGAAAGAAATGATAAATCATTGCATTCTAAAAATTACTTTGGGCGGAGATTGAATTACTATGTAATATTTATAGGACGTTATAAAAACATCGAGTTACTCAAGGAATATTTTTAAAATGTTTTTAATATAATATATTCATAATATAAATAGTCATAAATAATATTAAATAACATAATACCAATAAAAGCCACATTCTCCATAAAACCAAATCACCGTTTTGTCCAATCAATGTAGTCCAATATAAAATGTTTTATTCAATCTATTCAGTCAAAAATACTTAATTTAAAAAAAATGTGGGCAAGTGGTTGTCGTTCTGCTGTACAGTAGCTGTACAAGTGGGTCACTGTAATGGATAGTGTTAAATTTAAATTCAATGATATAATATTTATATCATTGTATAAGAAAAAACAATCCTGAGCGAAGACGGACGACGGTCAGTCAGAGTATGACATATTGATACTACTAAGTATATTTGATGATATTATTGTAAATAAAGTAATTTATATATTACCTATTTACGTTGAACCTTGTTTTAAATGTTCAATCTTTAACTATAAAAGTTGAACATTTTATAAATTTTTAACTACAAAATATTTTTTTTTTTTTTTTTATTTTAAAATATAGGTAATTACAATCTATACAACAATATAGTACAATAAGTAATTTAGATATAGTATTTACATGTCAACAATAACAGATGGAGAGGGCACTCAGTAGTACCACCCGACAGATTAAAAATAATTATTACATTTTAAATTTGATACATTTTGTCAAAATTCTAACTTTATGAATGCTTATAAAAAAAATTGTACCTATCTATTTTTCAACTGCTATTGTAACAATATAGTATTAAATTTTCACTATTTTTTACGCAACAAGTAACATCTTATTGACAATATTATAGAAAAAAAAACCAAAAAATCGAAAACGGGCAATGTCCGTAAACAGCTCAAAAAGAGTCGAAATATTTTCAAAATTAGATGGTGTATAGAAAATGAGAAAATATAAATTTCAGTGAAACTTTCATGTGTTTACAATTATTCGTTTTTGAATTACAACAAAATAACAAAATTACTACATGAGAAATCGAGTGAATATCTCGTAAAAATATGAACTTCAGACGCTCATAAAATTTTTATTGATTGGCTTGTAGAATTTTTTTTTATAAAGGTAGACAAACTTATGAATAATCTTGTATTACATTTTCAAATCTTAGTTTAAAAAAAAAAAATTTTTATGATTTCTCAACTCAAAATAATTTGTTAATTTTCGTGATTTTTCCGTATTTTGTCAAGATTTAAACTTTAAATACTTATAAAAAACTGTGACTAAGGATTTGTAATATTTTTCAAATGCCCACGCCATTGCAACAATATATTAGGAGCCACGTAGGTATTATATTTTCAAGACATTTTAGCCAACAAATAAAATTTAATTGACATTCATAGAAAAAAAAATAAAACAGTTCAAAACAAATCAAAATATTTTGAAAATTTTATCGTGTATACGAAATGATAATATAAATAACCAGTGAAAATATCATGTATATGACACCAAACACCAAAATCGATTTTGTCGAAAACCGATTTTGCGTAAAAATTCCTATTTTTCCTTAATTTGTATGTTGTTTTTAAGGCGCTTTTGAAAACTATTGGAAATTTTAAATTTTTTCCTCCCGAACCACCCACTAGATTCACTTTCTCATCAAACAAGATACTGTTGAATAAAATCGAAGCAGTTTTACTGCCCCAAACTGTGATGATCGACATAAAAGTTTAAAAAAATTTTAAAAATCAAACACACATTGTAAAATCAATACATTCGTCGCTCTGCTCAGAATCTAAAATGTATTATTTATCCAAATTTTAATAACCTTTGTTTCAACATTAGGATTTTATAAATAGGGCTTTTTTATTGTCTCTTAATTAATAATCATTTCTTTAAAATAATATTTTTAGTTTAAAAACCACCAGATTAAATATGATGCCAAGAATTATTAATTCTAAAAAGAAGAAATTGTTACTTATAAACAATAGATTTTGTTATCAACATCATACCAATATTGGAGATGTTAAAAATGATCAATCTATAAAGCAAGGTGTATAACAAACCGTGATTAGGAAAATTTGGTTAATTTGGTTATTTTTAAATGTAATGAATGGATGAAATTACATCCACCAGATGGAGCAACCATTGAAGCAAAAGAAATTATCCAACAAATCAAAACAGTAGCTAAAGTAGTGTCTAACTCAAGACCAAGCAAAACATTACAAGGTATGGAAAATGTTCATATTAAAGAAATTCTTTTTAAATTACCAGATAAAAATGCAATCAAACCAATGATAAACTTAAAACAAAATAGAATGAGACCTACTATACAACATAATTTATTTGAAATTGAAATTCACTATCCTTACAATGTTAAAACACTTGATGAATAATTTCTTATAAATTTATAATATATGATAGTGAGAATAATGACCCTGACAGATTAATAATATTTTCAACAGTAGAAAACACTCAATATTGGTTGCCAGTGAAACCATTTTCTCCAATGGAACATTTAAAGCTGTACTAAGACAGTTCATACATTTATATACTATACACGGAATTTACATGAATTATGCATTCCCACTAGTTTATGCATCGACTACTCTCATGAACTTAAAGAACGGTATAACTTGACACTAAATCCTCAATTTACAGTATGAAATTTTGAGTCACTAAACATAAATGGATTTTAAACTACATTTCAGCCCATTACATAGCCTTACATATCAGGTTCTCTCTTTCATTTGAGACAATCTTTACTGTGTCAGCTAGTGAACTGTGGCCCACTGCTTAAGATAGGAGTATTTGAATTACAAGAAATAACTTATTAGAGCTAATGTCTTTACCATTCATACCATTAGATAACTTACAAAAATTTTTTGATAACTTAATGGATAACTCAAATGAAAGCATTGTTGACTTTGCTACTTACATGTAATCAACATATAATCGTGGAGAATCAGGGCGTGATAGGAGACAAGCTGTCCCTAAAGAATGTGGAATGTATATGAACTTGTATCAAGCTGAAGACAGAGAACCAACAACTCTGTAGGTTTCGATACAAAACTAGGAAAATTTCTATTAACTCACCATTCTACTATTTGAAAGTTTCTAGAAAATATAAAATATATTCTAGAATAAACCAAAATAAGGGGTGGTCATACACGTGCCAAACCACCAGTCCCTAAACAAATTTACTGCAAATGAGGAACAAGTTGAAAGAAAGTAAATAATTGTGCTCTTTACACAGAACAGAATGCAATTACTGTATATCTTAGAGTAGGCGTGCCCATCTTTCGGCCAGCAGGCCAATTCCGGCCGGTGAAAGTATTCCAACCTGCCCATGACATGGTGACATAGACATAGGCACAGAAAAAAATTAAAATAAATATTATAATTTAAAAAAAAATGTTATTGTAATAAGCTTTTTAAAATTACAAAATATTAATTTACAATTTTTAAGTATACATATTATAGTAGTGAATATTTTATCAAAGTGGACTGGTTTATACTACCCGCAGTGTAAATATAAATGTCAATGTGGCCTGCAAGTTGAAAAAGGTTAGGCACGCCTGTCTTAGAGCATTAACTCACCACTTAAAACTACACAATGATCCAAATTCTTATATAATAAACTAAATTTACAAAAAATGTATGGTTCTTATTCATTTTGTTTACTTATAATGTACTTATAAAATAATAATATATAAAAGTACATAAGTACATTGAACATTAAAAATAATGAACAAATATTTATACTGGACATAACTGATGGTCGGACCAAACAAAAATTGGACATTATGTATAGGACCAGGGGCGTCCCATGGGGGGAGCGAAGGGGGCGACCGCACCCTCTATAGGCCTTAAGATGTTCTGTTTTTGCTAATAGCTAAATACATTTTATACATTTAGTTAATTGTTTATACACTGATTATACAGAACTTTGACAAAAACATTAAAAATATAGATTATATAAGCTTATAGATGTTAATTTTTTGTTTAACAATGTGGTATTCAAGACTAAAATGTTTTTGCCACTCCCATCGAATTGACATGAAGACTGTATAGGACCAATATTGTTGTAAAATCTCTAGTCTTATCCATGTACACAACAATTATTTTTTGAGAATGCTATAGCAGTGTAGCTCCAATTGCCAACCCCCTCCCTCCTACTGGATCTGCCACCGGTTATACATAATCGTTAATTTTATCAATTATGTACAAGTACTAACCACTAAATGGTGTGCCAAGTGTGACAATGTTAATTTTTGGAGCACATCAATGTATACATAAGAAGTTATTTTTATACAAATAAACGAAAATTCATTATTTAAAAAAAAATGTATTAAATTATAAATTACTTATATGACAAATTTAACTTCAACATAATCTTTTAAACTTTTTACTAATAAGTTATTAGTTTTTCAATCACCACTAGCTATTAATTATTATTTGAATCAACATGATTTTTTTGATTTATTTTTTAAGAAAATGTTAAATCTACTTACAGGTCATCAGGTGTTAAGTGAACAGGTTCATCCGTAAATTCTGGTGGGAAATTGGCAAGATCACGATCAGAATCTAGACGTGGTTTATATGGAGGACTAACTTGCTTTTGTTCTAACTAAAATCACATACATTTTTTATTACATTTTCATTTTATTAGTATTATTGTAATATTAATGATTTAAAATAATAAATGATAATATGAAGTTAGTAATAATGATGATTTACCATTTCCCAATCAATAGATTTAAAGAATGGGTGAGTTATAATATCATAGAAGCCAGTGTCTCGATTGCAACCCAAACGATCCACAGGATTCTTATTCAAAAATCCTTTCAAAACTGACGCTGCTTTAACGGAAAGTGATCTTGGAATACGAATAGTTTTTTCCAAAATAACTACAAAAAAGTTTAAAATAATGAGAAAACTATTTTTAAAATTACCTTTGTTTATATTATATTACCTTGGAATAGATAGTCTTCAGTATTTTGATCAGGATTTTCTGACGCTCCAGCAATATCAAATGGACTTCTGCCAGCCAACATTTCATACAAAAGAACTCCTAAAGCCCACCAATCCACACTGAAAAACAAAACAGATTGAGTTTAATATCAAGTATTTAATTTAATATTATATTATAGTATAATAATAATATTTTTAAGTACTCTTTCCGGCAAAGGGAACACACCCAACAAAAATAAGATCTTCTGTGCATCCCCACACAACACCCTACCATAGTGGAACAGGTCTAAATGGCAGTGTTGCGTGGGTATGTACAGAATTGGCTTGTACAGTTACTGGACATAGTAAATGTATAAGTGTAGAACATAGTCAACAAAAAAATCAATAATTATTAATAACCATGTCAAAAACAAATTTGGTTTCAAAAAATGTATACCTAAATCCATAATCTTCTCCTCTTAAAATTTCTGGAGCAATGTAATTTGGAGTACCGCAGAATGTACAAGTTGTATCTCCAGGCCTTATTCCTTCTTTACACATTCCATAATCTGTCAACTTTATATGGCCCTCATGATCAAGTAGTACATTATCCAATTTTAAATCTCGATATATTATACCTGAAATAACATTGTAATAATGAAATAAAAAAGAACATTAAAATATAATATATACATAAATACAACTTTTAAGTTATAGTTCACTATACAATTTTGTACTAATTATGAATAAGTATACTAAGGGGTGTTCACTATAGAAAAATAATAAATAATCATAATAATGCTAAGTATTTATTCAGAACAATTAACTATTATATAATATTTCCATAAAAAATAGAAAGTTAACTTAAAACTAGAATTAAACAACAGAATTAATTCCTAATATTTTTTCATATTCAATAAGTATTTATGACTAAATTTAGATACTTATTACATTATAAAACTCTAGAAAATGTGTAATATTTCAAATAAACATTATTAATTATCTCCTATAAGTGCCCGCAAATTGATAAAATTAAATGAAATAAATCGGAAAAAAAATCAAGTATGAATAAATACAAAGCAAACATTTTTTTTAAATAAAAATAATTGAAAATTGTTTTAAATAATAAAAAACACAAACATGGACATTAACATCCTTCGAGCAGTTTTAAATTATTGAACCAAAACTTGTTAAATGTACATTAAATACTACATGACAGGTGTATAGATAATTGACTTGGTGGGGGTGATGGTGATAATTTCAAGTATATATAAATATATAATGTAGATTCTATAGAAATACTGTAGAAATCATGTGTTAAAGACTAGTGTAGTGTAAATATTTCCTATTTCCGTGTTTTCTTCTTAATGTATTCCTAGTAATAATGTAAAACTAGCAATGATCATACTTAATTTCTTATGAAGTAGATAATAAAATAAACATACAAATGCATAAATTCACAGCCTTTAAAATGAGTTAGTATCAATGCACAAAAACGCATTTGTTCATGAATATAACGAGTCAGTTTGGTAAAAATGAACTATCTGTACAAATACAAATAGGCTGTACATCAATTTAAATTATTTTTATTGTTATTCATACACTTAATTATTCATAATAATACACTATGTTCATACAAAAGTGTATTTGATGATTCTTGGGGTTCTTGTTTTTTAATTATATCAATAGGTGTGGTCTTTCTACATATTATCATGTATATAGATTTGTTAAAAAAAGGTTACTTGATCATAAAATATTAATCATATGACTGTATCAACGATTAGAATTAAAATAAAAATTATTGTATTAATTATTAAGATAAAATTCAATATACCTTTAGTATGCAAAAAATTCAAAGCTAAACTAATTTCTGCTGCATAAAATCTAGCATGTTCTTCAGGCAGTCGTCTTTGCCTTTGCATATGAAACATTAAGTCACCTCCACGAACAAATTCAATCACAAAAAATAATCGGCTGGCAGTTTGGAAGCAAGAATGGAGACCAACCAAAAATGGATGGTTAGAGGCAGTCTCAAAAACATGTTTTTCTGTTTGTACCCAATCAATATCCTAAAATTAAAAAATATATAGTAAATATTTTATATGTACTATCAAATTAACCAATTATATTATATTTGTGATATCACAATCATAGTAAGATATATTTGTATTATATAAACACTAATAACACATAAGAAAGTGCCGTTTGGAAGAGTGTATATTTTATTTTAAAATATTGATAAATTATTGATTTCACAGAGTACAAATTGATTCATACAAAAATGATTAGTTTGTAATTATGTTATTATTTACAATTCATAAACAGAATTAAGTAATAAAAATATTTTAGGAGTTATAATAGTTAGTAGATATTAACAAACTGAGAAGAAATGTTGTTTATAAAAAGTAGTGATGGACATTATGAGTATGTTAATATTTTGAGCAATTTTTTTTGATTCTTTCGATGAGTATAAATGGTCGACTGTTTTTATCAAATGAACAAATAATTTTAATTTTGAGTGATTTTTCAAGACATTTTTTTTTAATATGAAAATGTCTTGATTACTAATCATTCAATTATGCCCATCACCAATAAAAGGGACATATAATGTTAGATGATTGGGTGTTGTTTGACAATCAAACATATGGTAACATAAATATTGGTTTAATTTCAAAAAAATATTGGACTTATTATAGCAATTCAATGTTTAGTAGTAAATAAATATACTGTGTACTTGTTTATTTAATATCAATATATATTATGATTTTTAGCTATTATAAATTAAAATATATTAATTACTTCATCATCTGTAACAAGTGCTTTTTTTATAACTTTCATAGCATAAATGCATTTTGTTTTTTTGAGTTCAACCATTAACACCTTTGCATAACTTCCACGTCCAATAACCCTAATTAGCTCAAAGTCGGCAATAGAATATTGACGTGAAACTCCAACATCTTCATCACCTGCTATAAATATAATTTAACATTAAATTATATTGTATCAATATTATTGTGAAATATTACTTTTAGCTTGTGGATCTTCAATGGGTACAGAATCAGCTGATTGATCAATAACAGAATTTTGATCAGAATATTCTTTTAAATCCGGTAAAGCAGTATCAGAGCTAGGTGTACCTAAACATTAATACCATGTTTATGAAATAAACGTTATAATTTCAATAAAATATATTTTTATAATTACTTAGAGACGTCTGTGAGTCACCATTGGTGTCTTCATTACCTATAGGATCATTGGTGCAAGTTTTTTTACCTAGCTTATGACATTTTTTGTGAATAAGCAATTTGCATTGAATACATTTGAATCCTTGCCGTCCTAATCCCCAAATTCGATCATGACAGTATGCACAAAATGCTCGCTGATTATACAAAAATAATAATAATTAATTAGAAATAATTAATATTTATATAGTAACATAGCACATTAAATTGAAACTAAGTGTTTAACACCACCATTACTATTACATACTAAATTATTGTCATGTACTTGATATTTAGTAGAACAACTGCAAAATATTCCCATATTTAATAATTTTATTAAAAAAACAATGAATAAGTGTTTAAAATGAAGAACGCAGAACATAATATTCAAACTTATCTTATTTGTTAAGAAACCATATATAGCCTTCTAAAATTAATTATTATTACTATTTTTTAATAACTAGTTGATATTTAATTAAACGTCAACATACGTTTTATCTTATTTTTATTGTATACAGATACACATAAAAACTTAATAACCTTAGACCTCTTTCTAATGGAAAATATAGTTAATGTAATTTAAAACTATTAAAATACATTAATTGCTTAATAACATATAAAATAATACAAGTGAATTCTTCAATGTTTAACTGAGAATATTTTTATTTTGTATTAACTCAAATATAATACATTTGTAAACTATATTATACTGATTCAATAACACAAATGTAGTCAGTAGCACCTACAGTACTGTAATTAGTTATATAGTAAATTACAATATTCTTTAGATGTACGTTGTTTAAAAACTTTAAATAATTAGATAAAATTTAATTATAGAGTAATTCTCACAAGTCTAATTAATAATAAAAAAGACAGTTTTAAATTAGCTCATCATCTCAAATGGAATATAGCAACACTGAAATGAATACAATTTATTTATTACACATACCCTGTTAAACCTTTTAGGTTGAAAAATATGCCCATTCACACGATATAATTTTCTCCACCTTCTGGCCCCACGTCTGTATATACTACCTGCAAATTATCAATTTATTTTTTTCATAATAGGATAAAAATCTATACCTATTTTATCTATTTTTTTTTTTTTTAATATTTTAAATTCATAAACTTACGATCTTCTCCTTGACAAGGCATCCCTGGTGCTTGTGGTACATTAGGAAAAACTAAAGAAAAATATCAATGATAAATGATACAATTATTATATGATATTATTATAAGTCATTTAAGAAACGTTATGTATTGCAAATATTAATTTCAAATAAATTAGTCTACTATCTCACACATTCCAAATAGAATAAGAGCAATAATTATAAAATCTGGTCTTATTATTTGAATTTCAGGCAAGATACTTAAAAGGTACTAAATATTGATACAAATAGATGTAACTCATACATGTATTATATAAAATGAAGAATTTCATAGTAATGTCTGATTTTTACCTTCTGTAAATGTCCTGAATTTTACAATAGATGTTTTAAACGATAATTCTATGCTTATTATATTAAATATTATATACTGAGCAAAATATATTCAGAAGAATTATATTTCAAATTTAAACATGAATCTATTTCGTGGCCGACATGCAAAAAATGACTAAGTCAAAATGTTTAAGATTTTATTTTTAAATTGTATAACTCCATAATTATTTAATTATTTCACTCGGTCCGTTTTAGCATGTTTAAATTACAACTTAGTTGCCATTATGCAAAAAATCAAAAATTATGTAGTTATACAAATCTCAATTTTTTTTTGCACGACGGCGACGATTTATATACCTTACTCATCCATAATTTAGTATATTAATATCAAAATATATTTAGTTATAATTTAATTGTTAACATGCATAGTTTGTGCTTAATGGAACTCAAACTTTAATTCTATGTCCAACAAACCAGCAATTTAAACTATACCAAATTTGTCAAAACAAAAAATTAGGGGCAAAATATTTAATATAATATACTTAAACCATTAAGTGTATAGTTTTTATTTAAATTAGTTTAATATAATATAACCCAGTATAAGTATATCATATTAAATATTAACACAAGTAAATTTAATTATTTTCAAATAATAATAAATTAGAATTACTACTAATTAAATACTTTACTAACTGTCCACTAATATAGCTACTACTACTACTACTACACATGAATACACGCATACACACCCACACACAACATATCCGTATATTTACAAACGATTATGATTTTTTTGGCAACATTACCATTATATTTGTTACCTGTGGCGTAAACATGGTCTTCATCATCAGATATAGAAGGAGATGGTGATGGGTCATGAACACTGCAAGGATAATGTTGTACAATAGGAGTAGATTGGTAACCAAAACAATTTATGTTTTGTCGCATAGCCATTGTCGATCCACACGAATCCGGCAAACTTAGCGAAGTAGGTGGAGCATATAAATGACGTGGTGGTGGTGTTCTAGGTCGAGAAGGAGGAATAGCTTGATTTAACAATAGAGATAATGAACCCGGCCCTGTGAATTCTATATCTCCAAGTGAAGGACGACGGTAGAATGTGGATGTGTGATGATAATCATCATCTTCTATGGAACCAAAACTACTAGTGCTGTGCAAGGACTGATGTTGGTAGTAAGATGTAGATGGAGGAGCTGGGGTGGAAATAGGTACATGATGGTTATAAAAACCCAAAGATGACGATTGTCGTTTTGGTGACTTGCCTCGGTCAGAAACAGTAGATGCGCTCCAGTAGCCCCAAGCCATAATAGACTAATTCTTTTTTACTTATTTTAAGTTCAAAAAGTTATTTTAACTCTTATAAAACACAAAAAGATGTGTTCAAAAATAAGTATAATTAGGTTTGTCGAATTAAAAATGAGGTAAAACGTAAATCTAATGAGTCGGGAAAACTTTTCTAGATTTTAAAATATGGTTAACATGTAAGTGAAAATAAAACCGTAATTACTGCCCCTTAGAAATGTATTATTAATCCGTGAGTATATGTTAAAAAAAGAAATATTTGCACATAATTGACTAATGACTCAAGATAAATAAACTAGAATGGAGTATTAATAATAATCGATCCGATCATCCATGAATGTCAATTTCATTGTGACAACAACCAAACAATTGGATGAACATGGGTGGCAAGTTTATTATTATTGATGATGGTATATATGATGAATAAATATAGTAGATAAAGTCACTAGATTTCGCTAAGTATAAGTATGTTTTAATTTAAACAAAAATGTCAAACGCGTGTAAAGAATTAACATTAATTAGATAATCTAGATAAGTTATCAACGAATACGTAAACGCACAACCCGTCACAAAAATACGAACGGACACGTTGGACGCGATACGCGAAAGTATTCATCAACCCGACGACAAATTGAAAAATCAATAATAATAATAATAATAATAATAATAATAGTAGCAGAAAAAACCTACTGCACCGACGCCCTACGAGTAGCGCGAAACTGTTTGCTTTCAACAATTATTATTGTCATCACACCGAACGCATAACGAACGAATTAGTATTTTTACCGTCGACCATAATAAACCACAACGCGATGTGTATTGAGCTTTTTGGAGACACAACAAGCACTTCTTGTACCACTGGCGGCCGTACGGAGGTTCCACCCTAAAATCAAAACGCTAGAGCGCCGAATCCGCCGTAACGTACGGTACTTCCCCCGGCTCCCCCCGTTCTCAAAACAGTCGTAGGGGAAGTGGCGGTATCCCGCCTGATTCCTAACACCCTCGCCACAACTGTTCAAGGGGTACCCGTGACCCATGTACGATGTACCTAACCGGAAGGTAGTGGGGACACGATTGCTGAGGGGGTGAGAGCGGCACAAATAATAAGGTTATAATATAATATATTGTAGTTGCAGTTTTGCCGCGTTTGGCTAACGACAACGAGAGACTTAAATTTTGAGTACCATTAACATGCACATTATTGCTATAATACATAATACCCATACATCAAGATTATTTCCGTTGAAAATAATACCCTATGTGGCTATGTGTCAAGGGACATTGGAAAGAATTTGATTAAATTTGTCGAGTGATTAGTTGAAACTGGAAAGTGTGGG
>WHPZ01560517.1:0-11194 GCA_016617965.1 Macrosiphum rosae
AAAAAAAAAACACGAATACAACGTAAACAATATTCAGATCTCACTGTAGCCATTCTTATTTAAATATGATTTATGTTGTACCATAGTTTTAAATTGTTAACTTTTGTTTTTAAAAATTTACATTTAACTAAATTTGAATTTTTAGTTAATTTATCTTTGATAAAGAAAAATTAAATAATAGTTGTTGTAACTTTTTAGTGTTAAAAATATTGATTTTAAATTGAGACATTTGTTGTTATAGAAATAGTAAATCATTAACTTAATACAAAATTTTTATTAAGACATTTTATGATGAATAATCTTAGTTAAATCACTTAAATGTATTCTAATTTTTACTAAGTTATACAATTTATTTACTATTAAACCGAATACTTATAGAGATGTAAATTACTTTTTTATTTCTTATAAATTTAATATTTTTTGAAGAAATAAAAACTTTTTGTATAACAAAATTTAATAACATTTTTTTTTACGTTAATTGATTTTTTACTATTTCATTTTTATCATAATGTTAATAATTAAAAAGCTATTAACACTTATTAAAATATTAAATTCAATATTATTTTAGATAATTATATAATATAATAATAGTCTTCCAAAAACGTTAATAATTTGTAAATTGGCACCTAAAACAATTTTATTACATAAATTATTGAGCGATATTTTTATACATTATCTCATTTGTACTTTTAAATTGTGACATTTATTTATCAATTTCATATTTTAGTTCTTAAGGTTACCTATAATAATTTATTTTTGTGTTTAAACTAAACAAAAGCATATTATGCAGATTTAATTGTTTAAATACCAACTCTAAATTAGCATTAGCATAAAATATTACAAGGTTTTAAAATGTAGTGTTATGAAACAAAAAAAAAGACAATTTTTAGTTTATAATAATGCATGACTAAAATAGTTGGTTTTGAAAACTAATGGAATTGTTGTAATTTCAATATGGCATTTAAAGTATATATATTAAATCCCCAATTCTAAATTAAATTGTATGATTGTGCTATAAACAATTTCTGTATTTATTAAATATAAACCTCTACACATATCCATCAAAAGCTCTCTCGCCCTTCCTAACAACTTATTTAAAAAAAATTCAATATTATATTCTTACGATTTGAATATAGGACTTTATATAAGGTTTTAAATGAAACATTAATATTTTCGTTTTTAAAAAATTAATTAATTAATTTAATAAAATATTTTTAAGTCACATCATATAAGTAATATGTGACAAATATGTATTTATTTGTTAGGATAAATTATCTAAAAAAATACATTATACTATGGCATTTTTATTTTATTACATAGTTTTAACTATTCAAAATTGAGAGATAATTTAATAAAATTATTTTTTAAAAATAACTTAAATATTTGCATTTTTAATAGGATTTATTAAAAATATGTTAACCTGTTTTATCTAATCATTTTTATACACTTTTAAGCTAAAATTACATTTTATCTTAAACAATTATTATCATTTATTTCAATATACTTATAATTATATATAAATTGCTTGACCTCATTAGTATTAGAGAATAAATTATATTTTAATTTTACTATTTATCACAATATCATATCATTTTCAAATAAAGATAATTACAGTTCATTAATTTTTTGTATTAAATGTTTATGAGCTACCTTTATTTTATATTTTCTTTAATTTTTAAAATTTTTAATTTTAATTTTAATTTTTTTATTCATCTGAGTCATAAGTTTGGTGATAATAAATGTTTATTTTTCACAGGGCTATAATACTATTGGTCCAAATGCTAGTATACCTCCTAGTGGTGTTTCACCTGCTACAGATGGCCTAGGCACTTCCCCTCTACCACCTATGTCAAGTTTGCGTGGAGCTCCTCCTTCTGCACCAAGTCCAATTGCAGTTACCCCTAGCTCAATGATGTACCCAGGACATAACAGTCCCACTATTCAATCTCCCGGGGATACACTTGGCAAAACTTTAGCATCAGTACGATAAATTTATTTACTTATTTGCTTTATTTTAATATACATAATTAACCTACATATTATATATATAAATACGCTGGGATATTAATAAGGTATGCTTAAATAGTTACCATTGAAGGCTTTGTTGCTTTTATTAACAAATAACACTAACAAGAATCGTTGCGATTCATTATACATTTCTTATAATTGTTAGGTGTAGTAGGGAATATGTTTTTTCTTCAGTGTGAGAAATACCTGAATCCTATCCTTGACATTTTATACACCCCTCTGTGGTACCATTGCAGTGTTCTGTACCTACGTCAGTGGTTAATAATTATTTCAAAATTAATTTGTTGAATAAAAAAAAAAAGCAATTTCTTAAGATACAACAATGTGTTGTAGATATATCCTACTGACCAGAGTGTCAGCAGTTACAGTTCAAATCCATCTACACCTGTAAGTTCACCACCACCTTTGGCACCTTTAGCGCCTGCAAACAGTGCCGGATCTTGGACCCCTGGCGTAGTACCACCTCATCCTGGATCTCCTCATTTTCCTACTGACCATCGCACTATTCATTTGGTATGTAATATTCTAACATTTCTAACATTTAAATATAATAGCTACAATTAGTACTAACATTAATTGCTTGAAAATGGGTTGGTGTAAATTCTTGAATTATATATTTTTCTGTAGTTTGTTTTCACAAGTACATTTTTTATTTATATTATAGGGTAGTCGTATGGAAGAAAGACTGGACGATGCCATAAATGTTCTAAGAAATCATGCCGAAAGTCAGGCTTTAAGTTTAGCTGGTGTTCAACATTCCGCTTCAGGCATTGTACCATTGTATCATCAACATTTAGTAAGTTACAATATTTTTAAGTTTTTTTGTTTTTCTAAAGCTTTTACTTGTTTAATTTAATTTTTATAATTCATTGATTTATTTTTAGGGAAGTCCCCATTCAGCAACTGCTACAGTCGGAGGTGTTCCAAATACTTACCAAACACTTTCAACATGTCAAGACAGTGATGGGCCAATCAAAATTGAAAGACTAAGCAATATCAGTATGTATTCATTATATTTTTTTTTTTTACGAATACCTATATTTTAATTTTTCAAACATTATTTAATTTAATTGTTGTTTTCTTTTTATTCTAGAAAAACGGAAAGAACCTCCAGACAGTTCAGATACCAAGCCTACTAGCAGTGATCACTTGTTAGTAAATAACATCGTTAATGCCAATTCACCCCCAAACAATTCGCCTATAAATAAAAATTCAAAACGACCCCGTCGATAGTAAGTTTAATGTGCAATTTTTCCCCTTTTGGTTCTTAAAGACACATTAACTTAACTTAACTTCAGATTTTGTTTCGTAGAGGTGTCTCAGGTGTTTGATTATCAGAGCCTCAAACGAACAAATATCCATCTATAATAAATCTAATATGTAAATTCCCTCCTAAATATTTAACATTTCGCGAGTTAATTCTTATGAATTTGTCATTTACTTATTTACTTTAGGTAAACTTGCACAAGATTATTCTACTAGTAATCCGTAACAATTATAATAAAAATTGAATTTAAATTATCCAGTGAAGCAGTAGTGTCAGGAAGCTACGTAAAAATAAAAAAATATGCGTAGCGTGAGTATGAATGTACACAACTTGTGTACTGATTCAAATGAAAATAGAAATCATTTATTTGTACTATTATTTTTGTGTTCAGTTGACATTAAATACTGGCACACCTCTATTGGACCTCACCTACACGCTTGATTCATAAAGACTATTAAATAAGATGTAGACTTATTTTGTAACTGTTATTTTAGTTGTTCTAGTGCTGATGAAGATAATGAAGATCCATCAACTAAAGCACACAGAGAAAAAGAACGCAGACAAGCCAATAATGTCCGTGAAAGGTAAGCTTCTAAATAATTAATAATTACATTTTATAAAATATAATTAAATAGTCTGACTATAAAGTAAAACATCACAATTTTTTACATTTTTTGATTCAATTTGTACTGATATTGTTAATTTTAAATTTTAAAACTGATTATAATTATGTTTATGTAATGTTGGGGAAAATATACACTTTTTTGCATTAAACTATATATATTAAATTAAAATTCTTAGAACATTAAATTATGAATCATTAACTTTTAAGTCTTAACATAAGTTTGAAATTAATGTTAACTGTAATGTTTCGTATTGCTGTTGTACAAGTGTGGACGACGAGAGTGAAGATCCTGAATTAAAAGTTCAACGAGAAAAGGAGCGCCGCCAAGCAAATAACGCTAGAGAAAGGTGAGCTTTTTAGCCTGCAACTTAATGTGCGGCTCTTGGCTCCTTTTTTATATTATGTTAATATCATGATTTAATTTTAAATTTATTAATAACTATTTATGGTTATTTACATTTAATATTGAAATTAAAAACTATAAAATATTGTTCACATAAATCAGTGATCAAACGTTCATTTGAACTCAGTCCATACCCCTTGTACACAGCTATCATTATCTGACAAATGCAAAATGAGTTTCAAAGAACTTATCTAAAATCCAAGTGTTTTTATTTTTTACTAATGATTTGTTCAAAATGTATTTTTTAATAGTTGTTATAAAAATAATATTATATTTATTTTCCTTATTCTTAATGTTTATTAACAAATATAATAATAATTTTATAATTAATAATGTCAACTAAACTTGTAAGGAACAAGTTATTTAAATAATTCATGTAATACCTTTCGCATTGATAATTTATTTTATATTTTCAATGTTTTATTTTCAGAATTCGAATTCGTGACATTAACGAAGCATTAAAAGAACTTGGCAGGATGTGTATGACACACCTAAAAACCGATAAACCTCAAACTAAACTGGGTATTCTCAACATGGCTGTTGAAGTCATCATGTCATTAGAACAACAAGTTCGAGGTAAACTAATGATTCTTATAATTGTTGCAATTATTTTGAAATGTTTAGTTAAATATATATATTTATTTATTAAACTTAAATTATTAAATTAATTTTTTCAGAGAGAAATCTTAATCCTAAAGCCGCTTGTCTAAAGAGGAGGGAAGAAGAAAAGGCCGAAGACAATGTTGGACCAAAATTGGGACATCATTTATCGGTAGCACAACACATGGTTGTCCAAGCACCACATTTCCCACCCATGACTTTGGTAAGTTTATTTCTTATAAGAGTTGGTTATTTATTCAATTGAAGAAATAGAAGTTTTAAATTTAATCTCAAAAATTCATTTATAGCCAAATAATCAAGCAGGCTTGCCTCATAATGGACCCCAGTAGCGATGAAGTACAACTTCACCTCAAATATTATGCTCCTAAGTGATCTGGAGGTGATGGCATTAGTTTGCCCTTATATTAAATCTCCGTTGAAATATTGCCAAGTATATTATATTAGTGATATTTTTTTTCGTATGACATTGTTTTTTTTTTATATACTTGCAACATAAATGATTTTTTTTGCCCTTTGTGAATATACAAACTAAGCCCGAAGTTTTAATAGACATTTAGATTATATATTTTAAATGTAAGACTGAATTCAGAGTATTTATCAGAGTATAAACGTACAATTCAAATATTTTTGCTCTTGTTAAAAAAAATATATAAATATATATTATCGCACATACATTTTAATTTTTTTCCTGAATTCAGTCTAAAATCAATACTTAATTTATACACTGAAACGTCTTAAATTTCCAAATCCCTTTTTCAATCTTAGTTTTGTTAATTTGAAACCAGTAAATAAATCACAATCATGCCTAACAAATAATTGCAGTAAGTACAAATTTGAACTCAAAACAAGTACCCAAATTATTTTGCAACTATTATCTTTTATATTATTTTTTAATTTAATTTTATTATTGTTTTTACAACTATTATCATTGGCGCAACTAATTCAAGAAATTAACATAATAAGCTTTTCTAGGTTAAATCCTTTTTTATATTCCTAAAATATTCTTACCAAATAATTATATTCATATATATTATTTTTTATAACTATGAATTGCTCTTATCTGTTTAAAAATAATGACATGTTTATGTATATAATAATATATATTTACATTATATTTCGACAATGTGTGCTTGGCTTAAATCAAAAAAAATATTAAAAAATAGTAATGTGGGAGGGTTAAATGTCTCATATTGAATTTTTGAATTTTAAACATATTAATTCTTGACTTTCAAAATTAAAAAATTAGATTTTCTGTATAATATAATATGTTAGTTGACCATTACCTTAAAGAGCTACATAAGTAGTGAATATTATATAATGTTGAGCATTGGAAAATAACCCTACCAAGTTGTGCTAATGATTTTTATAAAATAATATTCAAGTTACCGGTTACTTCTTAAGTTTGAGGGTTACAAATATATTCTTAATTAGTTAGTAGCATCTTAAATTAATCTTAAAATATTAACTTCTTTGCTTAGACTCACTCTGTCTTTACTGTAATTACTAACGGTATGATTATGTATGATTTATTGAAAGTTGATTTATACATTTATTAAGTAATGTATTTAATAAAGTTTTTTTAATACACATGATTTTTATTCATGTGATAAATACCAAATTAATTTTTATTAGTATATTAGAAGAAAAACGTATGTGTTGAAGCTTTAATTTTTTTTTTTCTTATCATTGTTTATTAAATATATTTTTTTTCTTGACAGATTAATATTTTTTTTAATATAACTATATATACATTTGCATTTTTTAGAGAAAAACAATTAATTTCATTACGTTTGCGCCAGTATTAATTTTACAATCAAAAGTATTATTACATTTTGAAAAACATATTTCTACAAATATATTTTGTAAATTTATTGTAAAAACCGTTTCCTAATAAGAAAAATCTCCATAGTAATAATTTTTTAATTTTAATTTTAGGTTATTTTTATTTTTACATTTAAAAAATTTAAGTTTATATCATTTTTTTAAGTGCTAAAATGTACCTTTAGATTATTCATTCGTTACTTGCTGCAATTTTAATATTTGTTCAGAATATAACAATAATGGTACCTATATAATTATAAAAATATGAAAATATCAATTATCAATCAAATTCAGTTTACAGTTAATTATTCAAGTTTATTTAACATATTATGAGCGTCAATAAACATGTGGTATGAACAATTACTAGTGGTCAAATTTGGTTAAAATAATATTGAATTAACAAGATTATTATTCAATGTCGTCAAAAATATAATCCATTTAAGTGAAAAGATGAGTTAATAATATAAATTCAAATATAATTAGATGATAATAAATATTCAATTAATAGAGCCTAGATAAAAAGTTTTGGGATAAGTTCCTCTCACCTTCCTCTACTTTGACCACTTGTTATTATTTAATACTGTTACATATTTTATGTTAGATGGTTTTAGTTACAGACAAAAGATAAATATAATATGCTTTTCTTACAACTAAATATATGGTGCCTACAATAATTATTTTCCAATAATTTCAATCTATTGCTCAAAAGTTGATCCTGATTTATTTTAAATTTATAAACATATTTACATTGATAAAGATATTCTTCACATAAACATTTAGCTACCAATTTTAGTCACTGTCTACCAGTGGTATGGCAAAGTTTATATTTTTCAGATGCTAGTCTAATATATCACCCATCCAGAAGCACCAATAACCCAATAAAGGCATTCAATGTCGTACTAATTGTGACTACTTGTCATAGTTATTACTAAAATACTATAGTTTATCATCCATAGGCCATTACTCACCCACCGCCTATTAAAACTTAAAATTACCAGTTTCGTCACACCACATTACCAGAGTGACACGTAAGTTAGGCCATCTATATACCTATTGTCTGTATCTATCAATCATGTAACTCATAATAATTTTAAGATAAATTGTGTATTTACGTTTATAATACAATTTTTATATGTGGTATGAATGTTTATTTCTAATAAAAAATTCCAACAAGTATGAAAATGTATTTACATTAACATATTTAAAAAATGTTTAAATTTAAATATGTTATATATCAATTACATACTATGTATATCATGTACTATAAACTAATCCTGTCCCATGTATACTTTTGTGGTAAAATATAAATATGTGTACTTAATAAATATATTCTAATTATTGTATTATATAAATCCCACATAAATTAGGTTCATGTAAGACATGTTTTAGTGGTACATGCTGTACAAAATATAATGCTGCACTTAAAGTAAAATAACTATACTCTATCCAGACTAAGAGCGCACCAGGAGGCCACGGGCAAAACCAGTTTTGTTACGTAAATCTGGTGCGCTCTTAGCCTGGACAGAGTATAGTCATAATATATATACAAGTAAATTCATACTTAATTTATAGTTATATGAGTATTATTATTGATTTTAAAACAGATAAGCTATGATACTAAGCTATATGGCTTACTTTTGTATTTAGCACAATATTTTAAAACCAATGATAATACCAAAAATAACCAGGCAATTTTTTATGGAATTTTATATACATTTTAGTCATAACTGTGGCTAATTCTATCAATATTGTTAATTTACATTTTTTTTCAATTATTCTACATACTATCAACAACACTTTGTCCAATACATTCTAATTCAAATTGTACAGACTTTTACTGAGTGCAGTGTTATATAGTATGTATTATTACTTTCCAGTCTTGGATATATTTAAAATAATTTATAACTGAAATTCATTTTTGTTTTAATTTGTATTAATTTTTAGTTCTTGTATTATATTATTAATTCTATATATAAACTTATATTTTAATATAGTTTTAATAAAACCAGACATTTTTCCTTCCAAAATAATTGAATGTTTCTTTTTTTATAGAATTAATATTTTTGAGACTTTGGAAGTAAAAAATGTTTGGTATTATAATGTAGATTATAATAACTTTTAATTTGTAAGAAAAATGACTGGAGTTGTTCTGTATCATTATTTTAATCTACATAATTTATACCTATATTAAAATTCCCCATTATTGTTATTACATTATTATTGATTTTTTTTTTTTTGTAAAATTAGACTTGTAATAATAAACATGCTGAAATATACATATACTGATTTAAATGTATACACATACACTTATATATGTGTATATACTATACATCATATTTATGTATTAAGATTTTAGTAAACTATTTGTTAGGTATAAATGTATGTGTTATGATGCCATAATTTGTATTCTTTTCTTATTGAAACTCGAAAAATGATTATACATTTTTTTTTTATTATTATTATTATTATTATTATTACTATCATTAATTTATATTTGTCATTCTTTAGTATATTAATTAAATTTAATTTTGTTTTATTTTACGTTTAACTTTTAAAAAATGAACATCACTTTTAACATCACCACAACAACAATGAAAGATTGTCATCTATAATATTTATGTCCGTGGTTTACTGTATATATAGGCTATATTATTTATATGTTAATTTTTGTAACATTTGATTGAGAATAAAAGTTTAATAATATGTATAATATTATTAGTATAAGAGGCACTTGAGTATCCTGTATATTTCATAAACCAATTTACATCTTTTAAATATTATATTTATATCCTAGATTTACAATTTATTCGCCTATTCTTGTATTTCCTTTTGAATAAGTATACTTGTATAATTTTATTCTTTACATCCAATTTCATTTTTAAAAAACCAATTTAGTTTGATTTTATAATGAAATATGATTATTATAAAAGTCTTTACATTGGAGATAATAAAAATAGTACATATTAATAATTACAGTTGATCTGCAGAAATTTTAAGTATAAATAAATATAGATAGTAACCTAGTATTAATTATTAAACTGTGGATAGGAAAATGTTCACTAATTATTAGAAATTGATAGTATTTATACTGGTATGAATCTGATAACACAAATCTTCTGAAGTCTTAATAGTGTATGGCATGTTATAGAGATCTGCTTGGAGCACTTTTGGAATGAAATAATACTGATATAAATTCAGTAGTGCTTTATAGTGAACTTAATCATCCAATTTAAGTTTGACCAACTTATAAAGGATCACCCTGGTTAGCATTCCAGTCTGTATGCAATTAGCTTATGAATTTATTTATCCTTGGATATCTTTAAGGATATTATTGACAATCCCAGTTATGGTAGAGTCTGATGAAAATCATTTTTAGAAACTTAAATTCACAACAATTTGCTTGCACCACCTTTTGTGTAGGATATTAGGATATCATTGTTAGCAATATTGTTCATTGGAAATTATTTAATCCAAAAAGTCCATTATGGAGAAGCTATCCAATAGCTTAATCAAATAAAAGCTAGATAAGTTAATTTTTAATATTATTTATATTAATTATAATTAGTGTAAGTAGCAAAATGAAATATCTATCAGATTATACTATTATAAATAGAACAATTAGGGGGATTTCAATAATTTTAGTGCTGGTCCTAGAAATTTGCCCAATGTAATACAGAATTTTAGTACTATCTTAATTTCCTCAATTTGTAATAGTAAGTTACTCATCACTCATCAGTCTTATATCTTTATTTATTTACTTTAAAAATGATATCCAATAATCTCTTTAATATCATTAATTTAACCTAAATATCAAAAACTAAATATCTGGGTATAATAATTGTAATATTTATTATATTATCATAATATAAATTAGTGACGTCATTTCAGTTTTTGAGATGTGGGGGGGTAACATTTTTAATCGGCCTAAAATAAAACTGAACAAAAACTGCTCGCTAAAAATTACATTGCAATTGTATTTATATCTCAATACATATTATATAGCCTTACATAATTTGATACTTACTAGTTAAGTATCATAGACGGAACTCAGTGCCGCATTTAGACATTTTGCGCCCTGGTGTAAAAAAAAAAATTGGCGCCCTCTAAGCCTCGGTGAAAAAAAATTGCTCCCATCTCAGGGAGATAGATCCTGATTAAAGTTTTAGATTTTGAGCACAGAAAAGAATATTTGTTTTACAACATAAAGGGCTTTTTTTTTAAATATTGTTTAGTAATTGCTTGATCCTCTCTCCGCAAAGATATATTTGAATTTATGTCACTTAAACCACTTGCTTATAATTCATCATATAAGTTGTTTTTTTAAACATATTTATGTAGGTAAGGTACCTACTTTATAAATAAATAAAATACAATTATATAAAACTATGCAAATTAATTTAAAAAAAGATGCTCTGCTGTACAGTAGGTT
>WHPZ01560518.1:0-13084 GCA_016617965.1 Macrosiphum rosae
AATACCTATTTAGGGGGGGGGTTGATAGGGTGTATTATATCGATCAAAACACACTTTACAGGAAAAACTCTCACCCCTCGTGGATTGGTCCGATTTTCGTAATTTTATTTTTGTTAGATAGAGGAATATTTTTTACAGGGGGCATTGGACTTCGATTTTTGATTACGTTGCTAAAAATAAAAAATAATACAAAAACTAAAAAGTTGTAAAAATTGATTAAATTCAAACTTGTAACATAAGACTTAGAAAAATAATTTTGAAAATCCAAGTCAAATGCGCCCTGTAAGAAGTCTTCTTCTATCTAACAAAAAAAAAAATTACGGAAATCGGACCAATCTACGAGGCGTGAGAGTTTTTCCTGTAAGGCATGTTTTTGAGCAAAAAAACAGGTCGCGTGCAGGCCCCTTAATACAGTGGATTATGGAGGAGGTTTAGGAGATCCAGCCCCTTATAGTAAAACAATTGAAACAAAGTGCCTAAAGTTTTCCTTATACATATAAATTATAATATACCATATACATAGTATATTATCTAAGTTTGGTATTGAAAAATATAATTTAATATTATAGAATAACACGGTAATAATAAATAAAATTTATTAGGTAGTAGAGAGTATACAATACTTACAGATAAAAATAAAATATAAAAATAGTGAGACAAAGAGCAACATCTTTTCGGAGAAACATTTTTTATTACATAGGTACCTATTATTAAAGTAAAACCATAATTTAATTTATCGTAATATACAAATAATTCTGAAAGTCATATAACAAGTTTTTAAATAGTTTACACAATATACTCTATAAGTACCTATAAGAAACTAAATGTGGTCGTAAATTAACACAATTACCTTTGTGACACATGATTTTAAGTTAGAATTCCGCGTAAATTAAAGTGGTGTTATCATGGGTTTTTGTTGTACAGTCGAATTTGGTTAACTCGAGCTTTTTGGTCGGTCTCTTCAACTTCAAGTTAACCAATACCGACTGTAATTGTATGGTGATGAAAAAACTCGAAATTCAAAAAATATGTAAATTAAAAAAAATAATATTTTGTAGGTAAGTCTCTTACGACGTTATTGCGACATATATTTCACTTTTTTTTTAAAAAATACATGTGTACAAACAATGTTTTTCTTAAATTGTTTTCATTATGTTGTATCATATATTGAGTGATAAAAAATCTTAATTATTTTTACAATAATATTTTTTTTTCAGTTATGTTATGGTGCCAGTTCACCAGCATTGTCCGACCGTAATCGTTTTCCCACACTGTTTAGAACGCATCCTTCGGCCACCGTTCATAGTCCAACTAGAATCACATTGATGAAAAAGTTCGAATGGTATAGAATCGCGATTCTTCAGCAAACTGAAGAAGTGTTTATTTCTGTAAGTATTTTTAAAAATATATCTGTAATTAGTGTATATTTGGATATTTGAATTAAAAATTAAAATGTTATTTGCAGACAGTGGAGGATATCGAGACTCGATGCAAACAAAATGGCATTGAAATAATTACCAGGCAAAGTTTTGTTAGTGATCCAGGTGATGCTGTTAAAAACTTGCGCAGACAAGACGCCAGGATCATTGTTGGTTTATTTTACGTCGTTGCTGCCAGAAAAGTATTATGTGAGATGTACAAACAGCAGTTATACGGAAAAGCCTACGTGTGGTTTTTTATTGGTAAGCCCTTTGAATTGAAAATTGAATTGCTCATAAGATATGCTATTTAAATATACGTGTATAAATAATCTGTAGGGTGGTACGAAGACAATTGGTTTGAAGTCAACTTGGAAAAAGAAGGAATTGAATGTACGAAAAAAGAAATGAGAATTGCAGCTGAAGGTCACATCACCACTGAAGCTCTCATGTGGAATCAAAACATCAACCAAAAGACTATTTCCGGCATGGTAGTATTTTTGAAAATAATTTGTCGTTTCAAAATAATATTTAAAATGTATTTATTTATAAGTGAATACATGCTATAAATTACATTATAAATATTATAAAAGCGAAGGTACAAGATTTAATATATTAACCAGCTACAGATTAACTAAGACAAAATAATATACTAGGTAGGTACATATAACGTATTATGGATCATGGGTATTAGTTAAACATTTGGATATGTATTTACAAAAAAAAAAATAATTTTTGATATAATCTATTCAACTAATTTGTAGTTTAAATAAATCTAAACAAGATATTAAACTAATTTACTGGTATAACATGAATTTACTGACCTACCGAATAAAACTAAGCATATTATAATATTATTTTATCTATATGACTGTATTAATAAACGGCAATGTTGGGCGTGCGCATGCGCTGTTGTCCACAGCTGTGATAGACTTTATCGTATTCTTGGTTAAAAAATTTAGTACATAAGTAAACCTATACCCAAGGATGTGCACATCTAAGCAAATTTTTAAAGAGGGTCTCACATAGGGATTAGTTGGCCTGCAAAAAATGAATTTATATTTATATTTTTTTTTGATTATATATGGTTGTTATTGGTGATAAAAAATAAAAATAGTTATTATAATTGGATATTTTATATATTTTGGTCGAGACGACCCAATTGACTGTATTAAAAATATGTGTATAATTTACTTACATATTTTAACGGAGTTTAAATTCACTGACATTATAATATGCATTTGTCACGGGCAGGATCAGCTATAAATTATAATTAATGAATATATTTAACTACTTTATAAAATAATTAACATACAATGAACGAATCTTATGCAAAATTCTCGATTCTCAGTTTTTGACTGATTTTCATAAAACGTTCGTCAATAGATCCAGCAAGAAAATAGTAATTATAATAAATATATACCTGTAGTTTAAATTTGGTCAGTTCAACCCAAACAACTGTGTTGAAAATCTGTGCAAAGAGTAAATCCATTCAATTTGTCACAGGAAATGCCGTGCAGGATCTACTCATATACAAATTTATAATCTTATTTGTAATAAAATCAACAAAAACAGCTCGAACTTCTTATGCATAATACATGTTGAAAATAATAAACACAATAATATTATTTCTATTATTATTTCAGACTTCTGAAGACTTTCGTAAAAGGCTTGAAAATGTTTTAAGATCGGGAGGTTATGCAATTGATCGACACCGGTATCCCGAAGGTTACCAAGAGGCACCGTTAGCATACGACGCTGTCTGGGCTGTAGCGTTGGGTATTGAACAGATTTAAATAATTATTCCGATGTAAATACTAAAATATTTATTTTGATACAATAGCTTTTAATAAAACCATGGGTATCCTGGAAAAACAAGGAAAATCAATCACCAGTTTCAACTACAACAATAAAGAAATCGCCGACCACATTTATTCGGCTATAAATTCAACCCAGTTTCTCGGGATATCAGTGAGTTTTTAAATAGGAAAAAAATAAAAAATGTATAATTAAAATACAATTTTAGGGTTACGTAGCTTTTAGTTCACAAGGTGATCGTATAGCCTTAACGCAGATTGAACAAGTTATTGAAGGAAAATACGTTAAGCTTGGTTACTATGACACACAGTCTGATAACTTAACATGGTTCGATAAAGAGAAATGGATCGGTTAGTATTATATTTGTACCTATTATTTATTTAGGAAAAATTTAATTCGTTTTCCATGTTGGTCCATTTAAACAATTTTGAATATAATATTATATTGACAATAAAATTAAATTGTATAGGTTCTATTGTATACCTACTTCAGTTAGATTTTTAATTTTCAAACACTTAACGTTAAGGCGCCCGGTGCCGATGCCATTTTGTCCTAAAAAATACACTCTGCGAGAATAACGATACCATGCACCTTGTAAAATCAACCAAATTTCATAATTTTTTTTTAATTGTTAGAGGGAAATATTCTACAGCCCTCATCGATCTCTGTTTTTCAATATTTTATTCTCAAACTTTATAATATGTCTAAAAATATACAATATTTTTCACAAATTTTTTTATACAATTATTTTAAATAAAATACAAAATCAGAGATCGATGCGGGCTGTAGGAAGTCTTCTTTCGGATAAAAAAATAGTCATCGAAATCCGACAATTCTACAAAGCTTGAAAGTTATTCTCGTAAAGTAATATTTTTCGATATAATACACCCTATCAACAACTCCCCCTAAATAGGTGTCGGGTAGTAGATTAATGGAAAAGTCTTATAATTAAGGATGGCAATTTAATTTTGAAATTTTATAGAATTGTGGAAAATTTGAAAAACTGGCACCGGGACCCTTAATGAATTTTTTTTAATACGTCGTTATAAATATATATTTATACATTTTATTATCTATTTATAGTTACTCGTGTTATACATGTAAGACTGTACACCTATAATATTATATATTTCAAATAGGTGGAAAAGTTCCGCAAGACAGAACTGTGATTCGCCGTGTATTGCGCACGTTATCGATACCATTACTGATATGTATGTGGGTAATTACAACTATCGGGATACTTGGAGCAGTTAGTCTTATTGTATTTAATGTCCTCAATCATCACAGAAGGTATGTACCGAACGAAAATCATTGGCCAAAGTCTATAAAACATAATGTTGTCTACCTATATTGAGTACCTATCGATTAATATTAATTACTACTTGTTGATAACGTCTCCTCAGAGTTATTGCTCAATCATATCCGGCTTGCAATACGATTATGTTGTCCGGCTGTGTATTGAGCTTGAGCAGTATTTATTTATTTGGCTTGGATGGTCAGATTATATCACCGGCGGTTTTCCCAAACATATGCCAAATAAAAACTTGGGTGCTGTCAATTGGATTTACTTTGGGTTATGGAGCTATGTATAGTAAGGTCTGGAGAGTGCACAGACTGCATACGAGTCAAAAGAAAAACGCAATTAGGGTAAAGTAATTGATGATATAAAGTTTTTGTAGTTATTTCTTTTCACTCTCGTTATAATTATTTAACAATAATTTATCACTCTAGAAAGCTTTGCAGCCGTGGAAAATGTATTCGATTGTGATATTTTTACTGGCCGTCGATGTTGCGATTCTATTCTTGTGGCAATGTATGGATCCATTGAAGCGCGATATACAAGTATTTCCTATGGAAAATCCTTTAAATAGCAACGATGACATAAAAATAAGACCAGAACTTGAGCATTGCAAGAGTGAAAATCACAACTTTTGGCTAAGTAAGTTTTCAATCTACATTGAAATTAACATTTTATAATTATTGTATGATTATTTATTAAATGGTTACAATATAATATGCGACAACAAAGTTTAATGAATCGATAAGTAAATGCCTATCTATGATTATAATTCTTATCTATTTGTTATAATAGTTTTGTACATAATGATTGTGATGGATGATAAAATAGTATTGGCGTTCCCGTGTAAAATATTAAGTATTGTGGAAAGGAGCTTAGAATTAAATGTCATATTCTGAAATAACTTTATTAGTACCTAACCATTGTAAGACGTTAAATGAGAAAAATGAAGATCAATAAGATCTTTAAATATGTTCGTAACTAGACGAAAAGTTGTATCGATAGATCTATTGAGTTTTTTTCTGTGTTTAGTCACTGGCTTTATTAATTTGTGGAGTAGCTTACTTAAGTGCTTTTGGAGTACCTGTATTAATGATTAAAAAGAGTCCCTACATTAATGTGTGAAGTTATGTAATAAAAGTATTATTTTATTGTATTTTATTGTGATTCACATTGTTTGGGTCTCATTATGTATACTACTAAAATACTAATATTTTGGTTAAAATTTAAAATATATATTCTTAAAATGCCATTTGGATTATCATGGGTTTTTTTAAATGTGTTAACCGAACCTGTTTTAAAGTAATGTTTCGTACAATAATTAATAAAAACACCAATATTCTTATTCGACGGGGTTTTCTTTTTAGGTTTAACATTAAGCTACAAAGGGTTGCTTTTGCTGTTCGGACTGTTTGTCTCGTATGAAACCAGAAGTGTCAAACTAAGACAGATAAACGATTCACGGTACGTCGGAATGTCAATTTACAACGTGGTTGTTACATGCTTGATAACTACACCCGTGATTATGGTGACCGCATCACAGCAAGATGCTAGTTTCGCTTTTGTAGCGTTATCTGTTATTTTCTGTTGCTTCCTTTCCATGGCCCTGATATTCGTACCAAAAGTAAGAAATAATAGACATTTAACTGTGGCAGATGAATAAAAGACGTACATTTTAGGTGATCGAAGTGATTCGGGATCCCCACGACAAACCGGAATCTAAATACAACCCCGATGCTGGAATGTCAAAAGAAGACGAAGATAAGTATAAGAGACTTATCGATGAAAATAAACAACTCGCTGCTAAAATTAAAGAGGTATACTGATAATCAACATACTATTACATTTTAATTCAGTTATCGCTACAAACAATCTTTACATATTTTAAAACTAAGGCCTAAGTGTTTAATCTATTATATTGAGAATTTTTATTAATATAATTTAATATTGATTGACGAATATAATTTTAGAAAATATTTTGACTTAACATGTTGATATGTTATACCTACACCTATAGATAGGTACATAAATATAATTGATGTTATTAGATATTTAGATCTATTAGAGCTATTAGCTGGATATTTTTAGTAAAATTAATAAATAAATATAAAGCATACTACCTACCTAATGCATAGATAATAAATTAATAAAACTATTTAATGACCTAGAAACATATTTTCAAAATACTAGATTTTAAACAAATACTCAAATACTGTTGGCGTATTGCAAAATCTTAGTGTGATAATTTTTTTTTTGATTTACGACTAAAAAATGTGTACCTATCCTGTAATAAACATATAGGTACACATATTTTATTAAACTGTTAATTAAACGGATTTTTTTCGTATTTTGAATAAAATATATAGTTTTATATTGGTTTTTAAAATTAGTTTTAACTATACCAGTTCAACCTAATTAAATGTTTAGACCATTAAATGATTTTAATCACTTTTGGTTATTAGTGTTATTTTTGTTTTTCAGAAAGAGGAACGTTTGAAACAACTAAAGTCTGACCTATTCAGTTTAAGGGGCGATACCGATAAGACTGAACTAAAATGGAACGATGAGTCGCAGTTAACCGAACACTCGTTCTTATCGCAGTCGGTAAATAAAGATACTTTAATTGTAGCTGATTTCATAACTGGCGAAGGTACATCGGACTCAGCGTTCATTGCTGGTACGGCCACTTCTTATTCTAGAGCTAGTGCTTCAGATATGGAATTCTCTGAGTCTTACTTGTGAATTCTTAGACATTATATTTACAATAATATGCTTGAAAACAATCGACCAACAAACAATTTAATCATTTTACTTCATACAGGGTGACTAAAAAAGCTGTTTCTTCGAAAAATAATTTTTAAAATCATTAGATGAAAGATAATATAATAACGATACAATCATCATAGTTAACGAAATGGTACTTAATAAACTATATAATAATATAGGTATGCATATTATAGTAGGTATGAGAAAAACAATTTTCAAATATTTATCAATATTATTTACGTTTTACATAAAAAGTGAATTTTAAATTATATATAAAATACCTACATTCAACTGACACATTACGTTTTTTATATTTAATTTTAATTCCAGTACACTAAGGCCAGTAAAATTCATTCAAAAATAGAGTTTAATGAAGTCAATATTTGCAGATTACCAATTTGGCATAAAGTAGTTTTTGAAGATCACTTTATATTTATGTTTTGAACTTGAGTTCAACGGAAACCCTTTTAACGAAACTTTGTTTCAACATCATTGATGATTATTGTTTGATCACAATGAATCATCGATTCTGGTAAACGATTTGCACCGTTACCGCGTAAGTTGTATTTCAGAATATTAAAATACAAATTAATTGTTATACTTTTTTTCGCAATATCCTTTATAAGATTTAAATGTTGTAAGGGGACTTTTTTTTATTCTTATTATACTTTTTTACTTTCTATATCTTATATTATTTAAATATTTTGACGGTTCAATAATGTCTATAGGTTGAAGATACTTACCTTTACACGATTATATTAGGTATAGATATGTAGGTACTTACTTATTTTTAGAAAGCTAATGAGAAACTGTCATCAAATTAAATACATTTTCTTTTTACAATTGTACATGTGTTTCAACTACCTACAAAAAAAAAATTATTGGGTTTCAACATTACTTAAATTTTTGAAGTGGTTGTACTAGGTTTACATTGAACGTAAATCAAAAGTTATTCATTCTTAACTTAGCAAATTTTCTACAAATATTACACACATTATACCTAATATTAAAATTTAAACCGTAAATAATTTACTTTATCATTGTAAAAATAAAATATAAATCTGCTTACAAACCATTAAAACTATTTTTGTTCATTTTATGAACAGTATATACTAAATAGGTATATATAAAATACATATTATTTTTTATTATAATTGAGTTGTACCTGTGTTTACATTTTAAAGAACAAATATTGATGAATTGTTGTGCATTTATATAATTATTTGATTCAAATTCACCATAAATCATTCGGCATTGAATTTTTACTGATATAAATTAAATCATATTTATCACATTGTGTGTTAATTATGCAAAACATATCGGATTACTTTCATAAAATGTTACCATGTTAAAATTAAACGGTTTGTTGTCCACTAGATATTATAACAATATATGAATAATAATCATTTTTTCTGTAAAAAAAAAAAATACTTTGTTACAAATATTAGTCAACTGTAGTATTGAAATGTGATTATTAAAAAAAAAAAAATCAAATCTTACAAAAACTTCGGGTTTATTATTTTGTTTTTAAAACTACTGTTTTGCGTAGCTATCAAGAATTGACGAGAACAGTCAAATGTAACCTACAGAATGAGGAGCAGGACACCATCGTTAACGCATTATTTGACTCTACAATTAGACGAAAACGAATTTTACATAATTAAAATAAACACCATCTGTTGTAAAAGTTAATACATTTTGGTTCATGATATTTTGTTTACATTTAAATTTTTTTCTTGATTATTAAGTGGAGAACATCCTAACTGTATTTAGAGGGATATATGTACCGTGTTAAGTGTTATTCATTAGATGTTTTGTTTTTTGATAAACGAGAATTTTCTAATCGGATGGTGTGATTTTTTTTAACAGAATGGTTGTACTTTTTTTGACAATGTATGCATATTGAGTAAGTCTCAGTGATTTAGAAATGGTAGAATAAGGTAAACAGCTGTTGTTGGTGATAATAATAATATCACCACTTATTAATTATTATTTTAATTTCTACGTAAGTATGGTACTTATATAATACAAATTCTACGTTAAAACATTCCTATTAATTATTTATAGTATAACGTATAATATGTTAAGTTTTTCTCTTATCGTAATAAAGATATCTTTTTTTTCTTTTATAAAAATCGTATTTAATAATTTTTTTTTAATTTTTTCAAAACACATTTAATTATTTAGATAAATGGCCACTCAATGTTTGAAGATAATTGTAAAACATTTATAATAGACACTGAATTTATTATCGCAATGCATTAGTTATCCTATCATTTCCTACATCATTCAAACTTAATGTTTGTATTATTATTATTATTTTTTTTTTTTTGTAACCATTTGTGATTTTACATTAATGATGTGTTGAAGGAGTGAATCAAGTTTCAGCCATCGAAGGGTAAGTATCTATATACTTGTATATTACAATCTTAAATTTTTTATTTCTAAAGACTTTTTTTAAAAAATTATTTGGGTAACCATCCATGGTTCTACTATGCACTACCTAAAAATTAAAATTGTTCAATGGCTTATTGAGGTATATAAAATTCTAAATTAATCTATACAAATGTAAAATAATTATAATATTTATATAATATTATATATAAATAATGTAAAACTTCTTAGTACCTATATTAAATAAAGTTATGTCACCGATCGTAATTTAATCATCACTTTATATATCCTGCAAGGTAAGTATAATATAGTTGCTTGCTATTGCTATATATTATATTATATTATATTTTATCTTTGAATATTTTGGTTGCCGTAAAAAAATTTATATTAAGTTTTCAATTTTCCCTATTCTTTCTGTACGTTTTCAAACAATAAAGAGAGTTATTTTCACAAACTAGGAAGTCAATAAAAATATAGTCTAAAAAATGTGAATGGACAAAAAAATAAGTAAGTATATGTAAATGTAAAATATTGAATTGCCCGTAAAGCTGAAGCTGTAATTTATCAATAAAATATTAAAGTCACTGATAAATTTTATTAAATTATATAATAGTTATATATACTATATAGTACTATATAGTATTATATAATAGTTATATTATTATAAATGAATAAATTACAAATAAATATTATCAGACATATTGTAGGTACTGTGTCCAGATAGTACTACGTAGGTATTTATCATAAAAGAGGAAGAAAGTTCTGAATAATAAAGTGATTAGTTGTAGAATATTATATTTAAGGTTATACTATATTAATATAGCACATTAATATTGTTCCTCCTCCATAAAAAGACAAAATAAATTACTTCAGAACACATTTGTACCATAATAAAAAAATAAAAATGTTGTTTATTCTACAAAGAATAAACAGTCTCTAACGGGTATAATATTATATTATAATGCATAGGTAAATAAATGCATACATAGGCACAAGTTTACTCGTCGTTAATCATAACAGAGTACCTAAATTTCATTATTAGTTTTCGAATGCATCTCGCAATTATTGTGTAGACACTGTACTCAATGTATTACATTTGAATTTAATAATAAATTATTGTCCTAGTTAGGTAGCTATATTATATTATTTACCTGTGATTATCTACGACGAAAAAACGATTCTGAGTGAATACTGTATAACTTTTTGGTTACCAAGGTTATCAAACTATCAATTTAGTACATGAAAATTTTAATGAGTTTCGTATATTTTTGAGCGAATTAATGTATTGTATTTACAATAATGCGTGAACATTAATTTTTTAAGTGTGTTTGAATTAAAAAATGTTTTGTTATTGGATATTCACCTGTAAATTAACGAATTTTCTTCAATCGGGTTTTTGATACTTTGCTGTATTTTTTACGTGATTACGTGATCCCGCTCGATCTTTGTTAATTTTTTTTTAAATTTTTTTTCAACTATATTAAATTTAATTATTTATAGTAGGCTGACACAACGTCTCCTCTCAGAATCGTTTTTCATACACATTGATTGAATTCAAATATAATATAGCCATTGAAACGACATGCTTGACAACTACTACAGCAGAACGGTATCAATGTGTCCACCTTTTTTTGTTTTCAATATTTCTTTATTACATAAATAAGGTTTTTTTTTAATATTATTCATTATTTTCTGTTGGTGTGGCAACCAGAAAAATAAAATAATAATAATTAAAAATTATTACAGTATAATATGCCATTATGAAAATATTGAAAAATAAAAATAATTTTAGATAATATACTTTCGGGATGCAGAGACCTTAAAATAACTAAAGTCCAGTCTTGCCAAGCATCGTTTTATTGTATAATCGAGTATCCCATGTCAGCATTATTTAACACCATAAATATACCTAGGTACCAATAAATTGTTTTTTGGATATCATTCAAAAATTGACGTTTATTACATCGGTCACCGGGAGTCGTAATCGTTATGTTTGAAGTTAAAATATTTATTGGTATGCATATTATATTATACATTACCGTTATAATTTTATTTTAAATTTTAATCAATTATCGATGGTATTGATATAATTGAATTTGAGAATAAATTTAAAAGATATCTGCATTATATTAAGATATCATCGCACATAATAAATAATATAGAGATTCAAGTTATTACCTATTATTCTGCAAGTATTTTGCAAGTATAAATAATTTCATGAATAATAATAATAATATTATTAATAATAATAATTGTTTTCTTAGTATTGTTTTGGATAAAGTTTATACATCATCTGTCGTGAGAAAGTAAACATAATGCCGCTATTCGTTTTTAAGGAATAAAATACCGAACATTTGTTATTGGAATGAGATTAGAACGTTGAGGATACCATGCATAATACTGTTGAAATATTCAAGCACAAAATAAGAATGTTTCCCTGGAGCAACATGTTTGCATAATATTATACTATTTTAAAATGTTCGCCCGCTATGACTAGCAGATGTCACGAGAAAGCGGAATATAATTATAATTATTAGGAGACCTAAGTTGGTGTTATAAACTTGGTCAGAATTATCGTATTCGAATTCATTAAATTCTGAATAAATCACCGTATAAACACCTACCCTCCTCTACTTAAAGCTGTAACATACCTAAACTTCATACCACACTGCAAGGAAAAAAATATTTCTATAATATTATAGTTGAACAAATTATTTTAGATATAACTATTATTAATAGGTAAAATAACTAAATTGATTTACTTATTATGACTATATAAATATAGTTAGTTTTTATGGTAATGTTTTCTATATTTTATGTTCAACGAAGTTTTTAATGTTTGAATTAATTAAAAATATAGTTAAAATAGCATATTTCAGTTCGAATAGCTATAATAATTTGACTATGATATTTTAGTAAATCTGACTAACCTTATAGCTATCCCTATAACAATTGTAATGTACAATCAATCCTACTATTTTTATAGTAAAAACAACTGTTTTGTTTTTCCGTGTGCACTAACAAACGAAACATGCTGAATGTAGAAATTAACTACCCACTATAAGACAGTATAATATAGTCACTATTGAATCGTCACCGTGTCCGTGACATTAAATAATTACAACTATTGAAAAAAAAATGCATCGGTTATTTATAAGTAATACTGAAGTCAAGGTAAAATGAGGTCAATTAAACGAGTAATATTGCAATATTGTCACGTGGGCGGGGGTGTCCAGTGAAATAGACAATAGATATCCAGGGAGAGTCGTTAGTCCTTTGGACATGATAACCGAGTGTAGCCTGCAGGGTGGATAGATATAAGGATGGTTAAATATGACTTAACTATAAATTCAATTGTTACAGTTATTTCAGTATACTTTATTATTTAATA
>WHPZ01560542.1:0-14989 GCA_016617965.1 Macrosiphum rosae
AACTCATTCTTTCTTCCTTGAAAATCTTTAATTTAAAGATTTCAACTAGGTTGCAAATATCCCAAGAAGTGACTAAATTATACATCATAATATTTTATAATTGATGTTTACTTGATAAAAAATATTTAAAACAAAAATGCAAATGTAAATTATAATTACAGGCTCCAATTATTATAAATTATAATATATATTAGACGCTAACTCAAAAAAAAAAAATAACATTTTAATTCATAGGTTAAAGGCATTTTGCATTTAACAGTATGAATAAATCGGCCTTCATAGGACAGGAAGTGCCCTCTGGTGTCTATAGAACTGTGGTAAAATTTTCAATCAAAAGTGTGTATGTATAGGGGCCCAGAGTGACTACACCTTATCAATACACCTTGGTCCGAAGTTAACCAATTTTACGGTACCTATTAGGATACTTGTGTTGAAGGGAATAGATTAATAAAGTAATCCAGAAACGTTTAGATTAAATTAATAAACACATTTTAATACTGTGAATAATAATAATAGTAATTACAATAATACAACGCACTAACGTACAATAGCCATGAGTCGTGTAAATCGAATTATCGAGTAATAATCTATATGAACTGCCGCACCCGAGATCGTGTCATCTCAGCATTTTTGCTTCCCTTGTAAACATATTATACTTAACTATACTTAAATTACAGTGTGTGCAATCTTGCATAACCAATTAAACTGAGCGTATTGTTTACTTTCAACAACTTGGTTAAATAAAACTATAAAAATATTTAACACACTACAACACTACTTACGTCAGAACCACACGATTGCAATAAATTGCTTGGCTGATTTTAAAGTAGATAATTTAAAATACCAATACTCACGCGCCATCTATTCGTTGTCTGGGGCAACTGTAAATTGCAGTTAAATTGTGAACTATAATAAACGTTAAAACCATCTTATTATCTTTATGACTAAAGTTTAATAATTTGAAACATTACTATAGTTTTTAATTTAATATATTAAATACACATTGCATAGGTATACATTTGAAAGTTTCTAAATATTTAATTAAGACTGCTTAAGAGGACTTCACACCCACAAGTGTTTTGTCCTGGTCTCTGTCTTACAAACGTTCAAGATGGAAAATATGTGTTCACAAGTTCCAATTGTGTGTAATAACCTTTAATAGTAGAGTGAATTCACATATTATTAAACATATAAATATAAGAACGCAAGTCCGTATTTGGAACCCCCCCTCCCCAACGAAATGTCTTCAATAAGTGTTATTTTTAACCAAATATCAAAACCTTAATTCAAAAAAATTACAATATTCATGTTTTGGACCCACCCCCAAAAATTCTGGATATTTATATACCTACGTAATATTGTCTAGTGTTACTGATGAACAATTTGCCAGTTCACTAATGTATGATGTAAATTTATAATTTAAAGTCCAGGCGATATATATTTGTTCAGATCAAGTCACCAAAACCTCTGGCTGCTGCTCTATTAGGTAATATTACTCTATAGGTACTTACTGTTTGCATAGTTATTCTATGATATTCATAATTAATATTATTACAGTCGTTTATCAAATAATCCTTTTCGTATACATTTTTGACATGTTATAGATTTCATGATCGAGTTTATGTTGGGGCACATGATGAAAAAATCGACACTTGAAATTTATAAGCATAATTCATCACATAATATGTTACCAAAAACGGAATAGTGTGCGTTTCTGTTACAATTGGAAAGATTTATGGAGTACGCTTTTAAAATTGTTTATGACTTATGAACATCAACTTTCATAAGATATATCATATTATATGATTTAGGAATACAAGTGAGCATGTCTTAAACTAAATATATACCAACAATTTTATATAACTAAATATATATTGTATAAATCATTTGAGTATAGTCATATATTGATATGGTGTTGTTCAACAAATTGCTAATATATTTAACTTGTTCATTACCTATGGTGATATGCTACTTCCATCACCAAGCAGTTATGATGCGTTGTACTATGAAATTATTAAGAAGCATACAGTGTTTGACAATAAATGTGTCTTATGTAAGTATTTATTAAGTTACAATATGTATAAATACAAATAACACATTTTACTATAACTTAAATTATACCATTATGTAAGTAATTTTCTGTTATTTATAACAAATAAATAATAATGAATTGTTATATTATTCAGTATAGTGAGTTAAATAATATACATTAAAAAAAATAGTACTATTTGTTAAACAATTAATTTATTATAATATGTTTTAATACATTTTAGCATCAATAAATTCTTCATCTGTTAGTGAACACAAGTTATCTGCCACAAAACTATCCAATTGTTTAATCAATATTACGTAAGATATGTTTAAAATTGTATTATAGCCATAATTATGGAAATAATACTGTTAAATTTTCAGACCCATAATCATTTATCAATCATTATATCCCAAAAATCGATAATTGGTTAGAGAAGAAATCGGCGACTACACCGGCGTAGAAGTAACTATTTTATTCTGATACCTATTTAATATATTTTAAACTTTTTATGTATGTCTGTATATCTGTATATCTCTTATCTAATAATTATTTTGTCATGATGAGTTACTTATTAATTAAGGAAACAAATTAAAAAGATATAAATTTAAATTGATAACTAAAAATATAAGTTAAAAAAAATATACTCTGTCCACCAAGATAGCGCGAGTGGACGATGTCCAAAACTATTATTGGTATTCACATTAATATAATATTGCGTTGTGGGAGAATTTAGACCTCGAGGCAGCGGAGCATGTTCATTTGGATCCATTTGGATTGCGTTCTTTTGCTAGACAAAGTTTACTCCAATGTACTATAAACACTGCTATTAACATTATTATTCAACTAATACAATGTAAGATTTTCTTTCAATGTATACGAATATAAGTTATTAAAGAAACATAAAATCTTAAAAAAATATTTTTGTAATAGATATTGACTTCAACGAAAACTGTAGGTGCTGCTATTGTTTAGCATGCATTTTAACATTAATCATGTTTGTTTACAAAATCAGTTTTTTTATCTATGCATTATTTTGTAGATCATAGAAATTGTAAGAAATAATTATGACACACTGACACTGAAATCACTACTTGATTGTTTGGGAAGTTTTGAGTCATACAAATTCAATCATGATTTGTCAAGCTCATCACTTATCAAACTAATGGTTAGCAAAGTAGTTAAGAATACACGGCAATCATTACAACATTCCAACACCGATCTTCAACAAATTCTTCAGAATTTTTTACTTTACACTAATCCATCATGAATATAATTTATCATTATAAAGCAGTATTATTGTTGTATTCGAAAGCTATTTATTTAAACACGATCAAAATATACAATTTTATAAAACATTTTTAATTGCGTTTTTTTTTTTACAATTAGAAATTAAAATTATAAATGATTGAATGAATTTAATAATAATTCTTATTGAATTTTTTGATGATTTTTTCTTTAACTTATTAAAACTTTCTTATAAGTCTTGTATTTTGCTTATTAATATTTATTACTATATGTAAATGTTTGCCAAATTTGTATTTTAAAATATATTTTATTGATTCTATATTTCTATATATAATATAGATCTATCTAGTGTAAACTGAAATTATAAAATAATTTAATTAATTAATTAATTCGATTTTTTTGGGCTGGTCTCGTGCTGTCTGTTTCGGCGATAAAAGCGTTTCTAACATCATGCCTTACCGCCAAGCTTACAACATTAATTAGTCCGAAACGAAAAAAAATAAAGATGAGGGGCGAGTATCGAGGTTATAATATAATAATAGTATTATAGTATCATAATCGAGTATCGAGGTCATCAAAGTTAATATATACAGCTAGTATAAATGTATAATACCTATATATTGGAAAACCAAATACCAATTGACCTGTATTGAATAATATAAATTGAAAATAAAATTAAATACGTAGGTATTTATTATTTATAGGTACATTATAATTTAAACTAGGTAATTATAATTTTTCATTAATCGCTAAAATTGTATACACTGCTTCCTGATTTTCAATTTTTTGGTATTTACCATAAAAATAAAAGAGGTTTAGAAGTTTTTTTTCACCTAATAAGATACGTACCTATTTGATATCAAAATGTGACTTTTAGCTGAGAAATTGAGTAAACTTAAACAATAATAAATAATGTAAGAAGCCTATTAATCACCAGATTATTAAAACAACTATTAGGTGGTAATATTGTTTCGATTTAATTACATACATTGTTTCCAGTAATTTGGCTCTTCCAACACTTTTAATAGTGGTCTGAATTTTAGCCACCAGTGCTGATTGTTAGAATATTTTCTGTAAATTCAAAAGATTTTAATACAACTTAAGAAATAATTATGATTATTTTTCTCAAATAATTGGTAATATTACTTATCGTTTATAAATCTGAGATCATCAAGTGATGTAAATTTGAAATCACTCCTTTGTAAACCCAATGATACAGCTGAACTTGGCGATGTCAAATTTTCTGGATCTTTGTTTTGTATGTTATTTATCCACTCAACTGCCAGTTGCCCTTCTTTTAGAGCAAATGACCTATCAAATGGACTAGGTACACCACCAGTGGCAATGCTTCCTATAAGTAAGAAAGTACTCAGTTAATACCTAGTACTTATACGGCTATACTATTAAGTCCTTATATTACATAGTGTAAAAAGACAATAGTTGATTTCTGAGTAGATAGGTATTTAAGAACTAGGTTTGATTAACTTAGTGGGTAGGTATCTATATTCTATAAGGACTATGAAAATAACAGTCAAAATTAATATTGTACCTACCAAATAATCAAATAAATTTTTTATAATATGAGAAATATACCAATATAGATTATAGGTGCTGAGCTTATTCTTAAATCATATTCGTTACAATTATGTAATATACCTATATAACTGTTGATAGTGATTAAACATATTTTTAATGTAAGCCTTTTGTTACAAGAGTTGGATTATGAGCAATACAATTTTGAAGTCAATTCAAATCAGCAATCTCAATGTGTTATTAAATAACGGTAATGAGCTTTATCAATTTAATTAGATAAAGTTAGTAGGATAATATTACCTAAAATAGAAGTTCTAGTGACAAATGATTTTTGTCCTTCTTCAGTCAGTAATTTTTTTATAAAACTTGTGGTATAATTTTCACTGGCCTTTTCAGATCTACAAATGGCAGGTAGAAAAATTAATTCATAATAAAATTTATTATAATAAATAATAATCAAAACATTAAACTTATACAGTAAATATATTGAATTATCTATATGTGCGCCGTATGGTGTGGAGTCCTGAAAAGGGGCACTTGCCCCTCTCCTATCTCCACTATAAGACCATCTTTGTATACCTACAAGAAACCTACAGCTGATACCTAATGCTGAAATTCAAATCGGTGAAATTCAAGTCATTTTTGGAAGTTTTCTATTTTGATTAAAGTAATTAATTTTACTATTAGGTATTAGTAGTATGCAGTAGGTTAAATTTGGTTTTGCGAAAAAGATTGCATTTTAAAATGCAATTGTGTAGGTATACTGTATATAAAATATAATAAAACATTTTAAAATTTTCAAGTAAGTACACAGGAATAATATTTATTATTTTTTAATTAGTTACAACGAAACAACTAGAACCATTATTCTTCGTTTAAATATCAAATTAAATCTAAATTTGAACTTAAAATGTCTATAAAAAAAACTAAGTTTATATATATATTAGATTTTCGGATGACCGTATGAACTACTAATGTGGACTCTTGTTTTAAATTTTCAATCCTAATTTCTAAGCTATACAAATTTAATATTTTATAAATTTTTAATAAAATAATTTTCAAATGTTATGAAATTATGTTAAATGTAAATACAAATAACATGGTTGACTAATATTATTTGGAATTAACGTAAATCCTTAGTATGTAATCAACGTTATAAACCTTGTAAAATATACATTATTATCTATTAATGTTAATATAATTTTTAACGTTTTTTACTGTAACATATATAATATAATATACATAAAAGATGTTATACCTTAACACGAGTCCTCGGGTAATCAATTTAGTGTCAAATTTTTCAACCATTCTATATATACAATCCATTAAATCTGTGATGTCGAACTTTTCCTCAGGAATATACGACGCGTCAGCACCACACGCCATTGCTATATTAAATTATTCATTATGAAAAAATTAAAGTAACAACCTAACCTAGTTACCTTACCAGTCATAGACGTTAAATAACCACATAAACCACCTAATACTTCGACCACAAATACTCGAGGTGTATGACCTTCAGCCGACTGTCTAATAATGTCACACAACTGTAATTTAAATATTAAACATTATTAACATATATACCTAATATATATATTATTAACAAGTATTTGTTTGAGTTTATTTAGGAATTAGATCAAGCACTACGCTCTCCAAAATGTTCTGTATGGGTTTTATTATTTTAAGTAATTAAATAATGGGTACTTTGTAATGGTCAAAAGTAAAAAATTCCCAGTACCTACTGTTAAAAATAACTAGATAATTAACAACTGGAATTTTCACGCAAATGCAGTTTTCGAAAAATCGATTTTATATTTTTGTTTTTATTTACGTTTTCCATACATCATAATATATAACTTCAAAAATACTTTGGCTTTTTTTGTACTTTTTATAGACCTTTTAATTTTTTTTTTGTTTTTTTTCCATGTAGGTATGTATGATAAAATATTTGTTTTTAAGGAAAAATGATTGAAAATTTGATACAATTTTAATAGTTGTTGGCAAACAAAACCGGTCACCACCACATATACCTACTCCGAAAACTTCCTCCACTACATCTCTTTAGATTGTGTTGCAGCGCTAAGTGCACCAGTAGACTGAGTCCACCACCCCATGCCTATCACGCCGTCGAGGTCGTTACGCGAAGAACTATAGCTCTTATTTGTAATAAACTAATAAAATATAGCAAAAATTACCTTAACAATTTGGTTCAAAGCTGTATCTGCTCCCAATGAAAAATCGGTTCCTGGTACATTGTTGCTGTAAGTAACCGGAATCACTATTAAAGGTATGCACAACTCTTTGTATTTTTTCCTGTAATCGTACATCATTATGCCGGTCTTTAAAGCCTGCAGATAAATTAAAGTAGGTTTCACTTGTACAGTATTATCATATTTCAGAGACCTGAGTAATTATACTTCTGTCCCTCCAGCAATTACACACGCGCTGATGTTAAAGTGTTTAATTTGCATCGCAACCTTTTCCATCATCTCCTCATCAGGAATTGTTCTTGTTATTCCTAGCTTAACACCACCTTGATTTAGCCAACCGATGACACTGGACCAATGGAGTTCAATAACCTGTTTTTCATAAAAATAAAAATATATATATTTTTAACAACTTGATTTAATATAATATTTGTGGACACTGTCTAATCATGCATTCACATTAACGTCCAACAAACTAATACATAAATAACTAACGAATATGTAAAGTTACTTCGCCTTTTATTAATCCATCAATACTGAATTTTGCTGCAAATACTCGTTTATTTAATGCTAATGTGGCTCGAACTATAGAATACATCAATGCGTTTATTCCATTACTAGAACCTCCAATATTCAATATTAAAGTTATTTTCCCCTAAAACAATCATTTTCATTGTAACTAAAATGTTATAGTGTTGAGTATATAAATACAAACTTCCGAATTAATGTTTTCTTGGTGTATCATTTGTTTGTATGTCACTAAATTTTGAATAAAACTCCTGAAAATGGTTCATATAAAAACATAATTATTCAACATTATTCAACAATTGTTGAAGTTTTCTTAAACTAGATTTTATAAGGTAAGTTCCTACTATTTGGGCTTTGAAAATCCATGTTAGTTTAAACTTCTTTAGAACAATATGCCTTATCGGACATAATTATTACAGTACCCATCCTAGCCCCACTATAAAGATTGTGCAGTGTGCACTGGAGATATCAGTTAAACTGCAGTGTTCACAGTCAGATTTTTTTTCTTTAAGGTGGTTGGATACCGATTGTTTTTAAGGAGTTCAATATAGGCAATTTTCAATGTAATTGCATGCGGTTCGTGTAGTAAATGTGTGGGTAGAAAGTGATCGTTAGTGGAGTGACTGCATACAAAAAAGAGTAGAGCATCCGCACCTGCACGTACAATGTACATGTCAATAAAGCAGAACTTTACACACTAATTACAAATGTGAATTTTAGGGAAACACTGAAACTTAGTTCCGTATTTAAAATAATATAGCTTACTGAGTGACATTATAGTATTGACACTTATTATGCAAATTGAAGAGAAGAAGTTTATCTAGGCCTGTAGGCTGTATGGCTGTATTCGATATGTTATTTTCAATGTCCAAAATTAAATTTTAAAATAAAATTTTCAATCCTTGGCTATATGTATTTTAAAAAATTTTCAATTGCCATAGTAACATTATACTAGGAGCCTTGTATTAAATTGTTAAGCTTTTTCCCAACTAACAAGATTTATTTGATATTTATAGAAAAAAAAACCAAAAAAATTGGAAACCGAAAACGTCCGTAAACAAATAAAAACAAATAAAAATATTTTGAAAATTGTATGGTGCATATCAAATGCTTATATAAACATTCAGTGAAAATTTCATGTATTTTCGGTAATTCGTTTTAGAGTTAAACTCAATACCAAAATTGATTTTGACAAAAACATATTTTGAGGAAAAAATTCCCGTTTTTCCTTAAAATTATGTTGTTTTTCCCCGGGACTCTTGAAAACTACTGTGGATTTTAAATGTAGACCTCCCCAATGCACCAATTCACTTACCCATCGAACAAGATACTTGAAAATCGAAGCATTATTTCACCTACTTATAGTGTATACAGACACAAATAAAAAAAAAACACACACCATTGTAAAACCAATACATTCATCACTCTGAGCAGAATCTAAAATACAAAAATTAATTTTCATAAAATTTTTCCATACTATTGATAGTTGATACCCCTTAAATTAACATAATATTGTATATTGTCAATTCCAATTTCCAGCTAACCCTACAGGTATTATTAGGTTAATAGGCTAATGGATTTGCTATATAAATTCAACAGACATATTACACATTAGTACCTAACTATAGTTATGTATCTAAATTTGTATTTGTAAGTATCCACCAATTAAGTATATTATTAAGTATAGTATTTTTTTTTTTAATGATATTTTATCCAAAGTAGGTAGTTACTATTAAACGTACTGGCCTCGAAGTTTCAATGCCCTATCGAAATCTTTCTGTTGAATGGCTTTTCCAATTTCCAATGTACTTTTAACACAGTCCATCAACGATTGATGTACAATTGTATTAGCATTAAGACATACGACTTTTGGTTCAGTTTCTGCTGTATCTTCTAATAAACACAAAACAGCGTGTGCGCCCATACGTGAAGCCTGACCCAGTAAACATAATATACAAAATATAAGCCACTTCGTTAAACTTATTTGGTAATAATTATTGTTACTAAAATTCTATCAAATGCTGAGGGACTTCCACCTCTTTGAACATGCCCCAGAACGGTTATCCTAGCGTCTTGATTTAATCTGGTCACTAAAACATTTTTAACCATTTCTGATGTAATTGCATTACCGTTTACATCAACTGCTCCTTCCGAGACTATTATAATGTTCAGCCTTTTACCACGGTTTCTTGCCTGGAAAAAATATGTATGTATAAATTCAAACTACCTTTATTGTAATAAACAATTTTATTATCAATAGTTATGGATGATAACAAGGGCCCGGATTTAAATTCCTTAAAAACTATAAAAAAATGATCTCCAAAATAGTCAAAAAAAGTGACATAATATGTAAAAATTTTAATATTTAAGGATATTTAATAATTCTAAGCTAAAAACGTTATGACAAAAAATAATTAATGGGTGATCGTTTTTATTGATGGTCATTCTGTTCTTTGTACTTATTGTATTATTCATTCTAAAGATACTTAAATATGAAACTTATGTTAAATGCTGCATTCAACTACCTATTTTATACTTACCTCTTTAATGGTGTCCGCCGTCTGGTGAGCAATGCATTAAGCCTGACAACATTTCTACAGATAATATTTTGAATTAGGTAGCTACCAAATTTTACACTAAAAACTTGAAAAATGTATAATTAAACTTGTAGGTACTTAATAAAAATTATGAATTTAAAATTTAATGAAATTAATTAAAAATTCTAAAAAATATTTAAAATCGAAAGACAGTAAACAAAATAAAAGTTAGACTATTGAAGTAGTCTGTGGGTACATGAATCAAATTACCTACATACTTGAAATGCATTTTTATAGAGTCCCTCTCCCCAAAAAAAAAATACACTTTGCCTTTAAATCCGAGCCATAGTGATATTTAAACGATATCCTGTATATTTAATGCAGGTATATAATATAGAAATATTAACATACCGTCTGTACATTTTTACATAATTTATCTGTCCAATCCAATTTTTGTGGCCATTCCCTAATGAATAAGTAATCAGCTTCACACATCAACGCACTTTTAACAGCTAAATAACTATAATGTGTCACATTTTAATAGGTAGAAATATTTACTTAAAAAATTAAATTGTTATTATTTAAGTTACTATTACCCACAATTGCGGCCCATAACTTCCATTATAAATGTTCTCTGATGAGAAAATGCCGTGCTTACAATAGAATCTATTGCTTCAAGTATTCGATGAAGTGCTGTGTCAGCACCAATGGTCATATCAGTTCCACTAAAATCATTGTCAATTGACCCAACAATGCCAACCAAGTTCAAATGGTCAAACTTTTTTGACGTTTCTTCATCTATCTCCTCTAAACGAATATTTAAATGTTTGTTACCAAAAGTCAAAAGAATTAAACAATAATTACTGTTTTTTAAAAGTTCATTAATATGGCATGGCCATTCTTCACGAAAAAGATTAGCACCAGTCAAGGAACCATCTCCTCCAATTACCACCAAGTTAGAAATGCCAAATGATATCATATTTTTGGTCGCTTTCATTCTACCTTCTTTGGTCATAAACGGCATACACCGTTTTGTTCCGATAATAGTTCCACCCTTAAGTATGAAACATTTTTTAAGCACTTTATCTTAAAACCAACCTCTTAAAAGTTGAAAACCATACCAAATTTAGAGTGAAAGATACGTCGTACCAATTAGCTTTTGTTATATAGCCTTCGATAAGTCCATGATATCCCTCTTTGACGAAATAGACGGTCACACCTAATTGAATTGACACTCTTACAACAGCTCTCACAGCCGCATTCATTCCTGAAAAATTACATTAGTCCCTAACTATAAAGTGTTCCTATACCTAGCTGTTAAACTGTTGATATTGATAGGTATCACGAGTACAGCGTTTTTCACTGTCGAATTCTTACCTTGTGAATCTCCCCCACTGGTCAAGACTGCTAATGTTACATTTTTGTTTTTTTCCCGTGGAAATCTCTTTAAAACCTCTTTAAAATCATAAGACGACCTAAACAATATAATCACGTTTCAGCATTATATAATTATTAAATAACAATGAAGTTCAAGATACTCACATTTTATTAAATTTTTAAATTAAATATTTTAAAATATATAATGTACGTAATAATTAATAAATATCAATAAAATAAACTATGTAGGTATGTAACAAATATTTTGTTTGTTTTTATTAAGTGTAACGTAGTCAACACTGAAATGACTGGCAGACTATCTACTATTTTTTTTTCTTGTTTGAACTGACGACGTCGCAGGTACGGTACCCGCAGACTATTTTGTTTTTTTTTATAGCTGATATATTCCCAAAGACTTAAAAATGTTGGCGCAAGGATAATTTATTATAACCTGTCTATTACTTATTTGAAGGGTTTTGTACTTGTTAGTTATATAATTGCAATGAAGTGTATAATTAATATCAATATGAACTAGTTTATTAAAAAAAAAAACTTATCTTCTTACACAACATATTACCATTACAAATAATTTTTACTAATTATTTTACAACTAAAACTAAAGGCATGCTTTAATGTTTTATTTATAGATTTGTAGATTTTATTGTAGTTTCGTTTAACCTCGATTGACATTAATGCCAATTTAGGTAGGTTTACATACTATTCTTCTTTAAAATGTTGACAATACCTATAGTTTTTTTGTATTAATATTTTTATGTATCTATAGATATAAAACCGAAAATTGAAACCTTTGATGCTAATGTTCTCGGAAACTACCAGACGGATTGTCTTAATTTTTTTTTTTTAATGAAAGATTATAATATCATTATATCACGGAGAAGGTTTCTATTACAATATAATTTTTCTAAGTTATTTAACATTTGAGTTATCTATTAATTAAAATAAAAATTTAAATGGTACACATATAGATATATAATTGTATATGTTATATATATATTGTTGTAACCCTGGAAACCCATAACAAACAATTATTATTCGGGCGGATAAGATACAAGCTTGTATTAAATCGAATTATTAAACATTGCCCACCAAGATAAAAAAGTTGCCCTTTACCTACCAGGGTGGCTGAATTGCACTTACTACAGCAAGTTACACCCTAAAGAAGTTGAACAATCATAATTTTTGTAAGAGTTGACATTTTTTAAGGGCAACGAAGTGCACGGGTTCAGCTAGTACAATATATAAAAGAACAGTTTTGTTTTATGTACCGATTTCTGAAGACAATATTAGACTTTTATCCAATTTATTTTCACAGAGTTGTTCCAAAAACTTTCCTGTGTCCCCACGTCGTCTGATTTTTAATTTTTTTTTGTCTGAAGGGGAGAGCATAGGGAAATATTGTATTTAAAAGTAATGGTTTTTTAGAGTTTCATTTAAATTATTTAATTATTTTTTTTCACAAAGTTGTTCCAAATACTACGAGTGATCTATTATTTCCAATTTTGTTGTTACTGAATAGGACGTCGTACCCTCTGGCTTTTTACGATATTTTAATTTTTAGTGAATTTATGAGTATTTTTAAATATTATTATTTTACATGAATACTCACAACTTAGTTGAAAAATAAAATATCGTAAAAAACTAACGGGCCCGACGCTCGACGTTCTCTTAAGTAACAATGAAATTTTAAATAATAGGTCACTCGGAGATAATGTTCTTACCTAAAAGTTTGATAAAAGGTCAAATCACTCAAAAATAAAAACTGACAGCAGACTATATTTAAACTGGTGAACGAAAATTTGGTATGTTATAAGTAGGCTTAGGGACTTCTAGCATTTGCATACTTTTTTTAATTATTGTTAAATATAGTGGAGTGCGAAATAAATTCGTTTCTAGGTGCCATGATATCAGATCTAAAATTTAAATGTGCATATTTTTGCATATTTGATAGATTTTGCTGAAGAGTGCATATTTTAAAATTGTTATGCTTATTTTGCATATTTTGACAAAATTTTCAAATTTCAAATTAAAAACTATAGATACATGTAAAATTTCATATCCAAAAAACCTCTCATATCTCGTTATAATTTTTGTGTAAGTATAAACTATAAATAATACTATAAATCCGTATCGATCGTAAAACCCTCTGGATATCGACCGGATGTCGATAAAGATAATAGTCGATATAGAATAATAAATTGTTTAGTATTCAGTTCAGTCGATTATTATCCGTCGTTGTTTTTGCGTCTCGCCGTCTTGCAACCACGCAACGTCGAATCATACGTAAAACATAGTGCGAGTATATAACTTATAAGTATTATAGAGTATTATAACTTATAAGAGTGTACAACGGATACAACATATTATTCAGGTGCAACATTCCCTTAAGAAAATGCAAATCCTGTTGTTTAAGACGATACTATCTAAACTTTTTTCCAATTTTTTTTCACTGAGATCCAAATATTCTTCTGAGAGTCACCACGTCACCAATTTTTATTTTTGTCTCCGGGAGAGGGGGGAGGTTGTGTATTGTATTTAAAGGTTATGTTTTTTTAGCGTATCATTTAAATTATTTAACGATTTTTATTTACAAAGTTGTTTCATTGTTTCAAATACTCCTCCAAATGATCTGTTATTTCCTATTTTATTATTACTTAAGAAAATTACAATCCCGTTGTTTAAAAAGCCGCGATTGTATTCGTCATTTCAGTAACTGAACTGTAATCCGTTTTTATTGAAAATACCTTTAATGTCTGTCGTTTGCGAAAAATGTACATGTAGGTACCGATTGTATAATCGTTTACGCACTCTGGAGTAAATAGAGAAGTAACCTACAAATAAATATAAGCTTTGATACATAGTTGCATAGTTTTAATATTAAATACATGAGAGTTATTGTATGGAAAACACGGATCACTTTATTTTTATACCACGACTAGCTGATCCTTATATAAATTGCGTTATCGAAAAAATTCAGTTTCAACTTTTACATTACTATAACGATTAGTTAAAATGTATTTTCTATATGACTTTATCAGCTATTATCGAGATAAAAAACAACTAAATAATAAATAAAAATCACGTCGAGGTCACCAAAATGGACGGGCCGATAGCTTATAATAATAGTATGCGCACCCCGGACACCTAATCGTTGACCACTAACACCTAGGACAGGTCTTAAATATACGAGGACTAGCTGGGTGTGTAGTGGTGTAATAGCTCGAACAGCAGTGGTCGGGATTGCCGGGCAAATACTGTCGTGCTACGTAATGCGTGTAGTGTATTTATGTGTATTGTTTGTGTGTTATGTGTGTATATATGTGGGTGTGTACAATAATTAAACTAAGATAAAAAAATGGTAACACGGTTGCTGGTAACTAACTAGTTGCTGTATAATACAAATCTAAAATAATAATGGTACAAATATATAAAAAATCACAGCAACACAGTAGGTATAAAAATATAATATCAATAATAAAGCAAAGCCCTTATGGCTATAACAGTATATAATA
>WHPZ01560554.1:0-16828 GCA_016617965.1 Macrosiphum rosae
TAAATAAATATTGTGATATTCAGAAGTAGATATGAATATTATAATTATAATTATAAATAAGAATAATTTATAATTATAAATAAGATCTTCAATAATAATAATGCATTTGTGTATGCAATTAGTACCTACGTACTTTGTCTCAATTGTAATATTATTTATCTAAAAATATATATCCACTCTATCCAGAATAATATTTCACCAACAAAACCAATTGTTTTAATGAGTGTTTTGTGTCCTCAGAGTTATTATAATGAGTGTACGTTCTCAACAGACATAGTCGAACAACTGAAATTACTGTGGTTCAGACAATGTCAATCCATTTGGCGCCCATGCCCCATAGGGTCAAACATTTGCAAACAACCCTTTCCTCATCTCCCTTTAGGTGGGTTTATAAGGGGTAAACACTCCAAACCATAAAAAGAGGTTCTATCCATATATAGAGTATACAATAAAAAAAAATAATTTACCTAAGAATATAATTATTTGCCACAAACTTTTTTTTTTCTAACCGTGCCAAAACTTTTCATTTTCCACCAATAAATTGATTGATAAAAATATTTTAGTATCATACTTCATAAACATCACCAAACGCAAAACGCACGTACAATAAATTGAATAGGTGCCTAACCTACCTACCTACCTACCTACTGATTGTATTATTTTAATTATTGAGTATTATAATTATGATTGTATTTAGTGCTCAATGGTCTCAATGGTGTCAACCGCAGTTAGAACCGTGCATTTCCACCATGGCCCACTGATTGCAGCTGTAAATAATAATGAAAATGTCAAATTCAAAAATCAAATTCTTTGTCAACTATAGAATAATAGGTAATTATTTGTTAATAAGTCACACGGTCTGTCGAATCTTTACTATGATGACTTGGTCTATTGGTTATATTATGATTCATGACTTCTGAATGAGTAAATCATTTTGAGGGATATACCTTAAACGACTACACTACCCGGCTCCCCCCCCCACCCGTATGGTAGAAAATTATATTATTTAGCATTGATTAGCCATGTTCCTTACTCTTTGGAATAATACGCTCAATTGTTCTGAACATTTCGGTGGTATTGCCGTCGACGACGTCGAATTCATCACCATCGACCGAACTTCCCTCGGTGTTGTACCAGAATGGATGTCGTATGGTCGGCACCTCGACATGACTTCGTAAAGTGTGACACCCAGCGACCACCAATCGACGGGATACGAGTATCCAGCGCATTCGCCCAACGAGCATAAGTACACTTCTGGCGCTGTTTATGAGGAATAATGGAATTAGTCAAATAATATTGATTAGAATGTACCTATATTATTATAATAATTATAGTCATTATATTACCTATCATGAAGTAAATTAATGCGTTTTTAAGTGAAATTAAAATAGCAAAATCATTAAAATACACTGCAGGAACACTAGCAGCAAAGTCATCGCATAGTATTATATTATCGAAACATTTTTTTTTTTTTTTTATTATTATTATATTGAAATAAATCTACAATCTATACATTTTTTTTTTCACAATAAGTAGGGCTTATAAGTGACAGTACAAATAGGTTGACATGAATCATAATTCATAAGATCAGGGAGGATACCTAGTGGTAACACCCTATAAAGTGACAGTAATAACAATGAACATTTTTTAAATTCGAAAGGTGTTACCTGGTAGCAACATCGATCACTTATTCTGCTCGCCTATACTAAAGACGCAGATCTCTACAGTCAACACCATTGTCTTTTATGTCTGCGGTGCGTGTTATCGGGGAAAAACTTTTTATAATATATTATTTAATAATAATAATAAATATAGAGCACCCCGAAGGGTAAAATACCAATAAGTTTAAATTAAAAATATAGCTTATTAGGATTGTTAGATAAACCTTAGTTTCCTTTTATAGATTATAAGCAATATTCACCAATATAATAAAATACGGTGAAATCGGTTAAACGTATTTAAATCGTATCATGATACAATATGAGCAAAAATAAAAAATAAAAATAATATTCTAGTATATTATATTAGTAGTTAGTATACAATATAAATTTATCTTTCAAATTTTAAATTTGTTTTCCTAATTTCATTCAGTTTTTATTTATTGACTAGGTATTCTTTGACATAATAAAATGGATAAATAGGTACCTTGATATAATTTAAATAAACAAAACTACTCTGCTTAAAAAAAAGAATTAGAAACGTTATTAAATAAAAATGTATTACTTTTAGCAATACATATTTAATTATATTTAAAATTTATTTTTTATTTTTTATTGAGTAAAAAGGCTTCCACAGTTAAGCCATTAGAATAAAATTATAATTAGGTACATTAACGTTAATCGGATAGATTATTTGATTAGCTAAATTACAGTGTTCAATTTACGGTTATGCATTTTTTTCTTAGTTAATTACATATTTTACATAATTATCTTATCTCATTTTAAATTTTAGTATGGATACCGTATATATTTATTATAAAAGTATTATATATACTTAATAATATGAAACATTTATTATCCAGTTTTTTATCCTTTTTTTAGTTAACAAAACAATTTACAAACCATCTGTAAAATTAAACAACAATTAAAAAAGGCTACAGATATATTATAATACTGTTAATTTATTTTTAGATATTCATTAAATTCTTAAAGTTTTAATAATAGTTTGAGAATTTCAAATGTTTTTGATAATTCAAAAATTTATAAATTGTTATAATATACTGCTGATATGTACATAACGACTTCAATACCCAATCATTTTTATTGCATAGTAAGAACAACTGACAATTATATAACTGAATATATTATTATATTATTATCTAAAGTTGTTGACCATCGAAATCATAATATTTTGTGTAAGGGGTTTATTTTTATTACCGTAAGACTAAAAATTAAAAAACTTTCTGTAGTATTTCTGAGTGTTGCCAAGTGGCAAAAACTAATCGATCTGTACGAAAATAGAAAGATCCGACGACAATAAGGGCCGTTTTCAACAATCGAAGAAGTAAGATATTATAACACATCGGTAAAACGTTTACTGTGCGCAGTATAAGACGATAATACCATATACAAATAAAACACTGTTTCACCTCCGAATTCGGACAACGTCTAAACTCGGAAATGTTACAGTTCGATGTCGGTAAATCCTAAAAAAAAAATAAGATGCGTATTAGAATCAAACCCCGAATGGCTGTTACAGCAGCTGCAGGTCTGGATATATTTCATAATAGAGATATTGGTGTGAAAACTATGGCGTCGAGAATTCGATTATTATTATTTATCACATAACATCATACAATGTTTTTCTCGGCGGTGGTTTGTTCGAGGAAAATCTTCTTCGACCGTAGTAGGTACTTACGGAAAACGAGACTGACAATGACGGTTCTGAAATCTAATAAATGATCCGCAATCGAATTTCCGTTTATTGAGAAGAGAAGTATAAAAAAATAAAAATAAGCACAACCACACTCGCGATGATAACAATATGTGAACGTCGATCCGTAAACGTCGAAAGAGGTATTAATAATTTATTATTATCTGACGTAGCAGCGTAGCACCACAATAATACAACAGTCAAAATAATATTTATAACAACATATTTTTACCGTTATGATTGTTTCAAATGTCAATAATATTATTATAATTCTAAAATTTCTATCGAAGTTTTCTTTTGTATAACAGCCAAAGTTACAGTGATTTAGCAGTGTTCTCATTGTGAACAATAATAATATGTATTATATTACTGCATTATAAAATATTATAATACAAGGTTATCATCTAATGAGAAATAAAAAAAAAAGTCGATTTCAAAACCGAAGATAGTTGAAAATAAAATCGTGTTCGACTGATTACAATATTTCGTATACAAACAGTCGTTGTAGGTCGTGTATATGTATAAATAGTAATTTATAACTTTTTATTTTTAATGACTACATTCATATTCTTTTCTCCAATTTCTGTTTTTGATATCCCGCAGTGATCCAAGTGATATAACTATTGTTGTGTGCTTAAGGGCACTTTTTTAAGTTGTGATTTTTTTTTTCTTGTTCACTTACGTAATACTCCGTGGTATTGTGTGATTTGGAATTTGTATTAAAACTTTAATAACAAATAAATGGTCTTACAAATAAAATGCTGTACAAAGTCATCACCAAAGTTTACTATTGTTCATTTTATTTTCACTGGTATTGTGTTTTTCCGTACGAATACTATATAGAAATAAAGAACGTGAAAAATCAAAAAACCAATTTTCTCGCTTTGGATTAAAAATAAATATATAAGAACAATATTTTAATAATTTATTTTTAAGTTCACTCTTGTATTTTTACTAAGATATTTTAGGAAATTAATAAAAATTAAAAAACCATTGTTCGATAATTGTAAGCGGTTACATTTTAATTGCATAATAATATTTTAAAAAAAAAATTCGATTAAAAATTGCCCGTTAATGTTATGTCTATAATAATTAAATTCAAAGATTATTTCCTTTCTTAGAAGTATAATAAATTAATATCATCTAATATTGAAGTTTTTTTTACGACAGTTTGTTAATTGTGTTAGTTTTTTTTTTTTGTTATTGCGGGTGTAAAGGTTTCAACAGCTAGGTCATTAGCCCACAATTATATTTACATTAATTTTTTTTTTTTTTACATTTTATTTCGGTGTTTACATAGTTATCTTAACTTTGTGTTTATTTCTATTTAATATATCTTATAGCGTTTTTGTCAGTGGTTTTCTTTTTAAATACATTTATTAAAATGTACTGTGGTCTGTGTTATTCTTTTTACTCTATACTAATTCTATTCAGTATTTTTTTAAATCTTTCAGATGTATTTCCGGTATTTCCAAAAGTAGATATTTTTATTTATTTAATGTAAATTGAATCTGTTATAACATTATAAGTTATAAATTTTAAGCAAAAAAAAAAAAAAAATAATTGTTATATTTGTATTTTTATCGTTATTGAATGTATTATTTGCAGTTGCGAAACACTGTAGTTATATTATATAACTATATAGATCCAAAATATTATTTTGCATTATGTAATGACAAGCGAATAATTTCTTATTTAAATATTTTCGTTTCATAAGTCCTTTATATTATGATTATAGTATAATAATATTATGGTACAGTATTTATAGTTTTATACGATTCTTATAACAAAATCGTAATGATACTATTTTATATAAATTAAAAACAACAAAATAATATTAAACACATATTATGAAAAAAGAGGATATACATAAACAATCTTATACATACCTATATAAGGCTTGGTTCCGGACAGTGATGATGCTAATTTTTTTCCATGTAATGTAGCTGCTATATTGAAGTCGGTAATATGTGCGTGACCTATAAAATAAAATACTAAGATATAAAATGGCCGTTTATATGGATATACAATGTTGTTCATCGTACTGTTATGATATTAAAATAATAGTTGTATGATTAAAACCTTGTAGAGTATTCCTAAAACTTTGTTAGATAATTATCTTAAATTAATAATATTTGAAAAAGTGTATTTTAAAATTTTTTTTTTTTAAATATCATTAAATAAACCCATAGCTTTTAGAGTATAGTTATTTTAACTATAGACAAGGAATACATAATATATTAATATGTATGAACCTAAGACAACTGCGTGGTCGTTGTATCATAGGTATTACATTTAATATACATTTTCATATTTTCGATTATATTTAAAGTTAGAGAGTTATTTTATAATTTGTATTATAATAATTATTTTTTTCTTTTTTTAACCCTTTTTGGAGTAATCCTAAAGCTCTGAACTCATAATATCCTAAATTAAAAAATTTTGATTTTGAGTTTTTTTGTAGCTTATTTAGTAAATCTCCACAACTGAACAACATTAAAAAATGGTAAAGGGACATAGGTAATCGAAAGTATGAAATGTTTTCATATTAAAATTAAAAAATAATATTGCATTTTAGGCAGATAATATTTTCCAAATGTACTCATGCAATATTGTGTACCTACTTTGATTATTTTGTAGATTACATTGATTATTAACAGTTTAACCAAGACACAATATTGTATGTAGGTTATAATTTATAAGCAATTTCATTGAATAACGAAAAAAAAAAATATATCAGCAATGTAAAATATCTCGAGTGTTTTATGTTAGTGTCTTTAAATTCATAATCAAGTCTTAGTGTTTAAATTTTAAACACTAATTGGTTTTTATATTAATTAATGTGTATAAAAATCGTTCTTATACAAGTAAAATCAAAACCTCAGCAATCAGTATAATAACCACATGCCTTAAAAATGGCAATTAATTAAATTTAATCTTATTTGAGAAATAAGAAATCGTTAGTTTTAATAGATATAATGAATTTATCTGAAATATCTGATGCCATTTAGTTTGAGTAAAGCTCTTAACTAAGTGGTTTTAAAATGTGCGGTGATCTTTAACCCCAGATATTGATGGACTTGTGGTGCAACAGAGGCTGAAGAATAATGTTTCACATTAATTGACAATGTAATTTCCTGCCGATGGCACTGGGTCAGCGTATTTAATGAAAAAAAATTTGACTTTCTAGTAATATAATAGATAATATTATGATTTCAAGCCTTCAAGGTGATTTTAAATCACGCACAATTTAGTTCATCCACGATTTGCATTTTGTAAGTTTCATAACGTAATGCATTAAAACAATAAATATGTCTATCCTTACCTTCTTCGTCTAGCAGAATATTCTCCGGCTTTATGTCCCTGCAGAGAGAGCGTGTACAAAGGTATGGTCAAAAGTTGTAATCAGTCAAATCGTATATTAAACATATTATTTTAATACTTTGTATATTTTCAACAGAATTTCAAAATTCAAAAATTATTATACTTTTAAATAATATTTTTCCATTATACCGATGAATCTTCGTCGTTATCAATAATTCACCGCGATAAGGATGTAATCAAGTTTCAGGTACCTAGGATATATGGTTACAGCAGGCTCAACGCGAAAGAGCATTAGTCGATCGAAAACGTCGGTGGTTATTACTATAATATACTCTCGTGCAAAAGGATGATACGTTTTTGTTGTTGTTATTGTCGTCGTCGAGATCACTCGACGGTAGAGACGAGGCTCAATCAATCACCTGCGGCGACCCATTCACACGTCTTGCCCACCCACACCCACTGCGCAGACCCACACGGACACGCAAGTGAGCGTCCTCGCCGGGTCGAGGGCTGCAGAAATCACTCGGCCATAGCCATGCGAAATAATGTGTGCCAGTATTGTGTATTCACGATACAATCACGACTCACGAGAAACTATTATTCGTCGATTTAAAAACAACATAATATAAAATTATTTATAAACAGCGACGGTTCTTTCGTCAGTAAAACGGTCTCGTTTTCTCGGTAGATTGGTGTTTTTGGAAACGTATTTTTTATACACATTTATTCGAAGTCGTTACGTCGAACCACTGTTCAACCTTACTTTGAATAATATATATAATATATATCTACTTAGTATTTACACGTATACGAGTACCTACCTATGTATTTGTTTTCTCGAAAATTATTTATGTTTTCGAAAACGTTTCGATTTATTGTGAAAACGACACAACCGTAAACGACGGAACCATCGCTGTTTAGAAATAATTTCCAGTGACTGTTTAGCAAAAAAAAAAAATTCAAGTCAATTCAGCTGCAGTGGTTACCGGTGTTAACCAACATAGCCTCCTCAGATCTAAGAAGAAAAGAGAAACTTATTAAAAAAATTATGAAAGCAGAAGTTAGGAAGAGTTCGTTACCTAGTCGTTACTAGCCGAAATATGGGAAGATTCGCCAACATTGAGACTAAAACCAAGAAAGCCACCTTGGAAGATGGCCAGAGACCTAATGAAATCCGGGTTCAAAACGGGTAAGAGTTGGCGTGATCAATGGACATAATATAACGTACCGAAAAATAACTTTGTACGACCCCAATCAAGGAGTTATGGGAATGGAATTGCCTGGAAAGGAATGATCTTTACTAAATCGCATTCGTATCGGCCATGGCTGTTGGGCTGACATGATGTACAAAATATCGACTCCCAGATAGCCCAACATGTGACTGTAATGATCACAAACAAACAGTAAAACAAATCATAGCAGAATGTCGATTGAGAGATTTTAAACAGGTCATTGAGGGAATCCACGGGATTACACCGAATGCAATAAAATAGATAAGGGAACTGATCATGCATCTGTGAATGTGGTGCAATAATTAATTAAATACCTACTAGTCGTTTTAGTTAGTATATTATATACATCTTACGCGATATTGTTTTTGTTTTTTTATCATCATTACCATAATTATTATTTTTTGAAATGTATTCATGTTATTCTATTATATATCTTCATAATTTTATCTGATCGAATTTGCTGCAATGTTGACCTGTTGTCAAGCCATACGAATAAATAAATAAGCGAAAAAAATATAATCACCTTGTTAGGTACACACTGTAATCGTACGTGTACAACAATACTCACTTACCCACTCGATCAATTCGTATATTATTAATAATAGTATGTCAGGGGGGCGAAAACGGGTGAGGTGCATCCGATATAGAACATATTTAGGTAATAGCTGGCATTATACTGAGGCGTAAGTACCACTACGACTCGACACCAAAGCACCACGTTTCGAGTTTCCTTTAGCATAAGCGTAGTTCATCTCGTATAATAATATTATGTATTGTTGTTGGTACATATACCTGCTACCTCATGGTATATTGCTATTTGTAACCGCGTTGTACAATAGAGGCGCACGTCATGTACGCTCTGCTACTTTTTACACGCATATCCGGTATCCGGTAACGTGTAAGTAAGCGGGTGTAATAATAGTACGACGGCTATAAATTATAATAAAACGCGAATGGCGTAAATCCGCACACCTATAATATAATACGTATGACATAATAACACGTCATAATACCTACGTATAATATCGCACGAGCGTGTCGCAGACGTACTTACTATTTACTCATATACGGTGTTAGAAGTGAAGTTAATGGCCGAGAAACTATCTGTAACAACATAATCGGTGTGCTTAGAGCGGATACGGCGAACGTTCTAGAAAACATAGGGATATGATAAAGAGTAGGTATGTGGGTGTTGTAGTTGTGAATGTAACGAAAAAAAAAAAGAGAAAAACCCTCCGCGAAAACCGCATTTGGAGCATTTCGCGTACACCACGAACGGTATTATACCAGTCGTGATTGGTGAATAGTTTTAAACACAAAAATAGTATACTCACTCTTTGGTCTCTTCTTGTTTTTTTTTTTTTTTTTTATTAAATTTGTCCGTTCTTAAAACGCAGTTTAACGTTATAATAATAAATATATAATTTGTTGTATTTCCAATAACGACTTTTGTTGACTTTATATTAATTTAAAACAGAATATTGTCATGCGTAAATAAATAATAATCGATATTAAATTAGTGGATTTTTTATATTTCGTAATCATTGAACGTTTTGACAGCCGCGCCAAAGTTAAAGTGCATTTCGATTTTCCAGGAAATCTTTACAGCTTTGCACCTCTTAACTAAACTGGAAATTATATTATTTTCGTTAAATTTTCGTGGAAATGATCAAACAAATTTTCTGTTGATTTTAAAGTTATGAAATTTAAAAAAAAACGTAAGTCATTATACTAATAACATAAAAATAAATTTTTATGATACCAAAACATAGGTAGGTAGTAAATAATTAGAATTTTAATCGATTATATTGAAATAACTAATAGTTTGAGTAGGTACTTAAAATATTATTATTTTCAAAAACACAATAATCAATTATTATTAGGCATTTGAGTATTTCGATGAGTGGTTTACGTCAACAGAATTATTATTTGTCTACAAACAACGCAAACACGATTATAATAATATTACAATTGTGGTTTGGATGTTGATTACAATGTTTTGTTATGTCCACTCTAATATTCGTGCTGAATTAGTTTGCAAAAAAAAGGATTTCACAATATTATTATTAAAAGTTGATGTTACAAATCAATATCATCGATGATAAATTGACAATAGACCTATAATATTATTAACGGCCTGAGAGACGGACCCTCCCAAAACGACTCCCTCCTATAGACGGATTACATCGTTTTGCTGTTCTCGCCGTAAATGTCATTAATTTCCCGATCGAAATATCAGACCGATGTTTTCCGGTGAGTAGGTTTATTACGATATTCTTCAAAACCAAATTTATGCGTATATTATTGTATTTTTTTTCCAAGTCCTACCCATCGACGTGTTTCCAATACGTCCGGAACTCGTTCAACCCGAAAACGTCTTAAATATCCAAAACAACCTACCAATGTTTTATATACCAGATTATAAATTAAACTAACCGACATCACACGCGATTCAAACTAACAATCATATCGATACAAAACATGTGGTTCATCAATTATATTTTTATACACGCCAGTGCGTTACTTTCGGTCTCGAAACACTAAATTATTGTTGCGGTGTGTATACCGCTACTCACCTGTGAACTATATGCTCGCTTTGCAAATATTCCAGCGCGGAGCCAATTTCGCACGCAAACAGTTTGATTGAATTTTCGCCGAACTTAACGTCTTGACCCAAGTGGTACCTCAGGTCACCGCCCAATAACAAGTCTGAAACCATGAATAGGTCTTCCTCGTCTGAAACACAGTGTATAGAGGTACCTACCGGCTAGTTATTGATATTCGACATGGTTTTTGATTTTCCGTCGTCGTTTGACGTTTCGCCGGAACACAATAATATCATTATTCTCTATAACTTATGTGACGAAATATTATATTCAAGTGCTATACAATAATGACGACCAAAAGTCCTAAAGTATACCGCCTGATGATCGAATATCGCATAACCGATAAAATATTTTTTACGAACTATAATAATAATATGCAGTTAGTAGGTATATCATATTCCGTGTTACTCGCTTTAGTTAGTATAATTTTTTACTGCTGCCGGGTCAACTATCAACTGGGTTAAATTACCCAACTACGCAGTGGTTAAAACAAACTCGTTCGTTAATATGTGTCTAAAAAACCATACTATTATAATAGCCCATCGTCAGTTGCACAACAGTCGATCGATCGATACAGTAGGATACGTCTAGTTTGTTTTGAATTCAGTAAATCGAATAAATTTCAGGCGTAACATTATGTTCCGTGTGCCTTGCGCCCGCCTCTTCCACCTAATGAGATATATTGACCGATTTCGTGTTTTCAACAAAACGATTTCTGTGCACTATTAAAATATGCCGTTAGCCTTATTTAAATTACTTGTAATTCAATAATGAAAAAAATTACAATATCTTACATTTTAATGTCAGAAGAATAATAAAACGATCCCAAGCACTCTGTACCGTTAGTCGGGACTAAAGTAGACAGTGAATTGGTATAGTGTATTATAGCGTAGGTAGGTACTTAAGATAGACTGTAAACACTTAAATGAGGTTAATTTTTTTTATACTCTAACATAATGAAAAACGGTATGCTATACATATTTCATTTTCATCAATGCAATATACCTACCTACTTACACTAAACCAATTAAAACTGTTTTTGAATTCATAATTAAATTGAAAGAATAATAAGACGTCGCTCCGCTCAGAATCTAAAATAGATAGGCAGGTGAAATATTTTTTTATTAGTTTTTCTTTTTTAACAACAAATATTTCTTTTGATAATTAATATTTAATACTTGTCAGCTGATCCAGCACGGCATTGCCCTTGACAAATTAAATAATTCCAGTGAGGATTTACCCTGTCTTAAGCTCCGACAAATATTGTAAGCTACACGTGTTTTTAACACGATCATTCGGTGGTTTTGACCAAATATACAAGTATATAAGTCCAAATAGAAAGGTACAGGTCTAAAATGATACCCAATTACAATAACTTTTTTTTATTTCCTGTGACATATAGCAGTATGGGCGACCTTATATTGAAAAACAAATATTCGTTTTTTATGAACCGACAAAACCTGTTTTTTAGCACCGTCATCTTTGAAATGTGAAAACTTAAAAAATTGTCTTCAAAGTGCACATTCTTGGATATAGGATTACTTATGTACCAAATTTCAGAATCAAGAGTTCGATAGACTATTTGCTGTGGATCGCTTACGCCCACAAGAATTTGCCTTTTATTTATATGGATATTATTTCACTAATAGGTTAGCTAACCTGGCAACCATTCTATTTCTGCAATCGGTTATAGCTAAATCATTTTTCTTTTTGTGGTTTGATGTTTCACAATTTTTTTGTATTTGAGTTTATATTGCTTAAAGCTCCGTGTATATCTCCAATATTTATTGGATTTTCTGGTAGTACTTTTTGACGACCAGCATCATAAATAATTTCTCCAAGTCGTTTTACGACATCATTCATGAGCTCGATGTATGACCTCTTGTATTTGAGATACTTCCTTAGAATTATTATTATTTTTTTTTTTTGGTTTAGAACAAGAATCATCGACCTCTTTGCTCTTCAAATTTGAGTTTATAATTTATTTGTTTTTGAAGGTAGCTGTCGAATATATAATATATATGGTTCCAATTTATGTCAGATCAATTTCTTGGAAAATACTTAGTTTTTATTTTCAGTGTATTATAGGTACACTATTATTACAAAAAACTTTTTTAATATACTGCGAACCAATATTTTCATTAATAATGTATTAATATTAACTGGTCCAATACAAAAATACTGTGTAACAGCTTTTAATTATAGGTAACAGTACCTAGGTATAGAAATGTTTTAGTTGAAAACGTCGAATCGATCAATATCTCATTTGGCAGAATCGGGTTCTTCACAAATATTAGTCAGATAACATTAATTATTATGTTATCCTATTAAAAAAATATATTCATACAATATACTAGGTATACAAAATAGGAGTTGAACAACGATTAATAACGGTTCTAATGAACCCGGTAATAAAAATATCTCATACTAAATTTAGTAATCTTAACAATATTTCGATTTTAACCCATTTAATTACTCTAGGAACTCAAACAAGACGTTCATTATTACCAAGAAATGATGTTTATTATATCATTATAATAATAATATAGCGATTATACTGAACTGCTATTATAAGATAATATTGGAATCTTCGACATTTTTGTTTCTTAAGTATAACGGTAAGTACTGAATGCCATACAGAGATTACACACAATTCTGTTGAACAGATTTACAATTTGTTTCTCAGATGAGTAAGATAAAATATAATATTTAAATTATTCGTTCATAGCCTTACACAGTTAAGCATACTATCTGAGAACAATTCGCGTCGAGCAATAATTTATTTTAAACAAAATAACTACAACTGAAGTACCTACGTACAATACCTACGTAGGTATTTTGCAAAAACATTTCGGTTGATTCAAACGTATAATGTCATAAAAAGCGTACAGTCTCAATTATTAATAATATGTATTATTGACATAGGACTAAATATTTTTTAATGATGCATACCTTGAAAAGAGAACCATAGATTTACCAGGAACGGATGTTCGAGAGTGGTTAATATTTCCATTTCTCGTAGTACATTTTTTAAGGCGTCCCTTTCAACGCAACGACTCTTCTGCATGTACTTCATTGCGTACATTTGACGAGAATTTTTTTTCTCCACTATACACACCTATAATATAGACAAAAATCAAACTCGACTTGTATAGAATTATTAACAATTATTAACAAATATCAATAGAATTTTAAAACATCTAATAGGCTAATAAATTTCATATTATATATCATAATATAATACAATAGTCTACAAAATCACACCACATTAATCAATTATATACTTCTACAATAATACATTGTACGAGTTCTAGATATGTTTATAATACAAAGCTATTAAAATTAAATGCAAACACTATGTTGACAATATATTATATTGACGCTACCCTGCAAAATGTCAACAAAAAATGGTTTTAGAGGAGAACCCTATACCATGTTTCAAGTCCAGACGATATCGTATATTTACTAAATGGGCCGTTGTAAGCGATAATATTATTGTCTCAGTATTATAATGGTTTGACACCTACCCTTATGTGTAACAGTACAATTAATTATTGTTATTTTTTTTTTGGTGACACAAATAATATTGTTCTTACCCCCAACGGCCAACGCTTACTGGTGAATCATAATGCAATTATTCAACTCAAATAATGTGCAGGTAGCTGGTAGGTATATTTAAAATTAAGTATTGCAATTTAATATTTATGCGTTCTATAACTAGTTTTTATTTTTTATCATCATCAGTAGCGTTGGCGGGCGGGAGGTAATGTAGGTAATAATAATTTCCAGAGTTGTTAAATTTAAAATTTAACATTCTGTACCAATTTGTTTTCGATTAAAAAGAGTATATTATGTAATATATTCAAATAAAAATAATAAATGTTTGGAAGAAAAACTCGTAGTAAAATATTAAAATATTAGTTTAGTTTTGAACGGTGTACCTACCTATACCTACCTACCCATAATATTATATCTAATGTCCGTATGCATAGTCAATGTATGTGTCATAAATTGAATATGCATACGGACATATTAGTGTGTTATTTATGATAATATGTGATACATGTAAATGTTACCTTCAATTGAATGCCAAACAACTATTTAGGTTTAATCAGTCCAATATAATTTAATGTCTTGTCGGGAACTATAATACTATATTATAAGTTCAATCCGTACTCGCTGCAATGTTTATTCATGAATAAAAGTGGATCGTATAACAAGCTGATAACTATAATATTATTGTTATACTTTACGGGATTCACTAAAATATATCACAACGCCATAAGATCCAGTAAGTTATCATAATATTGACAATTAATGGTAAAAAATAAACCAATGAGAGCATACAATCCGTAAATATAAGCTTGACACAATATAATAATAGATGTAAGAAAAATCAGTGGCAATGGAACCGAACAGGAATTTTTAAATTGAATAAGTTCTATTAAGTTTAAAACTAAAATAATTGTATTTATCATAATTTATTAGTATTATTATTGTTCGTATCTTCTGTAGTATACTAATATATAAAAGCGAATGTACGTCTGTTTGTACTTTATCACACGCTAATGCATTTTTAAAAATCGTTTTTCATTAAATAATAAATATATTATGAAAACATCACATCACAAGATAATAATTCGACAGCATGGCTATCGAGAGTACCGAAATGATACAGAGGTCCGGCTAGTGGAGGTGCTCCAACGACTTTGACAAAATAAAAATGACCTTCAAGTTAATAAGACGACCATCGGTTAATAGTTGCAGTGTATCCGAGTCTTACATTTTTTGTTGTGTTGTTTATTTTTGTATTTCGTATTATTTTAATTATTTTATAAAAATTAATTAAAACGTTGCAAATTGCTATATTTATTTATTAAACACATATAGTGTAATATTATTGTAGCAATGTGTTAATCCAAATTGATCGATGCTGACAAACTATAATGACGTTATCACTTTGTGTACGAACATTGAAAATTGATGTGCCCATCATGTTCTTTGCAGCGGTACGAGAATTTCTACGAACAAAGTCATTGAAGCTACAATTTTGAATCGAGAATTCAGGGGGAATATGTAGGTTCTGTTGCCACGTATAGGTATTCCAATAATCCCGAAAGATATGCCATTTGAATTCAAACGTTTCCGGTGCGACTAGCTTTTGAAATTATCATCGATGGAGCACAAGGACAATCACAGCAGGTGTGTGGATGTGGAGAATCCACTGTGCTTCTAGCACGGACAACTGTTGTATGTGACCAGCTCACGCGTCGGAAAGCCTTTTAAATTAAAATTCGTGTAGGCAACCAGAAGGAAAAACAGCAAATATCGTACATATACCTGTCCACGAGCACCCAATTAAATTAATTTAAATTAATTTGTTTTCATTTTTAAAAGAAATTGCAACAAAAATCAGCTATGGGTATTGAATTTTCGGGTTTCGTCGAATTTCCTTCCTTCTGGGATAGCGGGAACGCGCTGACCTAAGTTATAAAATATGCGATAATAATTTCACATAAACGACCTAAACGCGAGGGTTCCTCTTTTTAAACTTTGAACCTCTCAGGCGATTCATTGATAAAATTGAATCCAAGTGAGTTGCAAAAATCAAATCCTGCTTTAGGTACAAAATTTGAATAACCGAAATCAATAGAAGAGATAATATTATATTATACACATGCATCATTATGAGAATTTCCAAGTATTGAATAAACTTAGTTTTTGGATTTGGTGCAAAATATCATTCATGATTATAAACCTCAAGAATCTTATCCTATATTCAAATTATTATTAAGATTTTTCTCTCAATGACAATAATTATTACAAGAGTCACGTGTGAAAGAATAGTTTCAGAAAACTTTAACTAATCAAAACTTAACGACTATGGTTTACAATGAGCCAAGAGATATTATCTACCCCACGAGTATATAAACGGAAATAGTGAATAAATTTAATTACGATGATGATGATATTATTGACAACTTCGTTAACAATAAAGCTAATTAATTTGTAAATTTAATTTAAATTTATGTATTATAATTTTGGAATAATTATTTAGATTATAAAAAAACCAATTTCAGTACAGCGTAACTACAGTAAAATAGAATCAAAAGAACAAAAAAAATTATTTTTTACTTGCTTGCTTAATGTTTACAAATGTACAAAATGATAACAAAAAAAAAAAATAATAAAAATTGTCTAAAACATTGTCTAGTAAGTGGCTAGTATTTACCAGTTTGTCTTCGCCGTTTTATACGAAATATAATATATTATAATAGATTCTGAGCTGAACGA